>OU342744.1:130096434-130226279 GCA_910589775.1 Avena eriantha | reverse complement strand
TTCTCACAAACCACCTAAGGATCCACCGGTGAAATTGCATGTGTGTTCCTCTCATAGACCACGACATGGAGTCCACCGGTGGCATCGCATGTCTGCTCTTTTCATGAACCACAGTTAGAGTCATCGCATGTGTGCTCTTTTCATTAACTAGCACCTAGAGTCAGTTGCATGTGTGTTCTTCTCACAAACCACATATCCACCTGTGTCATTGCATGTGTGTCTTTCCCATGAGACCACACATGGATCCACCAGTGTCATTGCATGTGTGTTATTCTCACAAACAACGTAAGTATCCACCGGTGTAAGGTGCATGCATGTTCCTCTCATAGACCACACATGGATCCGACACGATGGCATCGCATGTCTACTCTTTCAATGAACAACAGTTAGAGTCATCGCATGTCTACTCTTTTCATGAACCACAGCTAGAGTCATAGCATGTGTGTTCTTCTTGCAAACTAGATCATTAACCACAGCCAGAGTCATTGCATGTGTGTTCTTCTCACAAACCACATATCACCGGTGTCATTGCTTGTGTGTTCTTCCCATGAACCACACATGGATCCACCAGTGTCATTGCATGTGTGTTCTTCCCACAGACCACACATGGATCCACCAGTGTCATTGCATGTGTATTCTTCCCATGAACCATACATGGATCCACTAGTGTCATTATATGTCTGCTCTTCCCATGAACAACAGCTAGAGTCATCGCATGCGTGCTCTTTTCATGAACCATAGCTAGGGTCATTCCATGTTTGTTCTTCTTACAAACCATATCATGAACAACACCCAGTGTCATTGCATGTGTGTTATTCTCATTAACCACACATGGATCCACCGGTGTCATTGCATGTCTGCTCTTCTCATTAACCACAGCTAGAGTCATTGCATGTCTGTTCTTTTCACAAACCACATATCACCAGAGTCATTGTATGTGTGATCTTCCCATGAACCACAACATGGATCCACTAGTGTCATTGCATGTGTGTTCTTCCCATGAACCACACATGGGTCTACCACTGTCATTACATGTGTGTTCTTCCCATGAACCACACATGATCCACCAGTGTCATTGCATGTCTGCTCTTTGATGAACCACAGCTAGAGTCATCCCATGTCTGCTCTTTTCATTAACCACAGCTAAAGTCATTGCATGTGTGTTCTTCTCACAAACCACACAACCACCAGTGTCATTGCTTGTGTGTTCTTCCCATGAACCACACATGGATCCACTAGTGTCATTGCATGTGTGTTATTCTCACAAACCACCTAAGGATCCACCGGTGAAATTGCATGTGTGTTCCTCTCATAGACCACACATGGATCCACCGGTGGCATCGCATGTCTGCTCTTTCATGAACCACAGTTAGAGTCATCGCATGTGTGCTCTTTTCATTAACTACACCTAGAGTCATTGCATGTGTGTTCTTCTCACAAACCACATATCCACCTGTGTCATTGCATGTGTGTTCTTCCCATGAACCACACATGGATCCACCAGTGTCATTGCATGTGTGTTATTCTCACAAACAACGTAAGTATCCACCGGTGTAATTGCATGCATGTTCCTCTCATAGACCACACATGGATCCACCGATGGCATCGCATGTCTACTCTTTTCATGAACAACAGTTAGAGTCATCGCATGTCTACTCTTTTCATGAACCACAGCTAGAGTCATAGCATGTGTGTTCTTCTTGCAAACTATATCATTAACCACAGCCAGAGTCATTGCATGTGTGTTCTTCTCACAAACCACATATCACCGGTGTCATTGCTTGTGTGTTCTTCCCATGAACCACACATGGATCCACCAGTGTCATTGCATGTGTGTTCTTCCCACAGACCACACATGGATCCACCAGTGTCATTGCATGTGTATTCTTCCCATGAACCATACATGGATCCACTAGTGTCATTATATGTCTGCTCTTCCCATGAACAACAGCTAGAGTCATCGCATGCGTGCTCTTTTCATGAACCATAGCTAGGGTCATTCCATGTTTGTTCTTCTTACAAACCATATCATGAACAACACCCAGTGTCATTGCATGTGTGTTATTCTCATTAACCACACATGGATCCACCGGTGTCATTGCATGTCTGCTCTTCTCATTAACCACAGCTAGAGTCATTGCATGTCTGTTCTTTTCACAAACCACATATCACCAGAGTCATTGTATGTGTGATCCTCCCATGAACCACACATGGATCCACTAGTGTCATTGCATGTGTGTTCTTCCCATGAACCACACATGGGTCTACCACTGTCATTACATGTGTGTTCTTCCCATGAACCACACATGGATCCACCAGTGTCATTGCATGTCTGCTCTTTTGATGAACCACAGCTAGAGTCATCCCATGTCTGCTCTTTTCATGAACCACAGCTAAAGTCATTGCATGTGTGTTCTTCTCACAAACCACACAACCACCAGTGTCATTGCTTGTGTGTTCTTCCCATGAACCACACATGGATCCACTAGTGTCATTGCATGTGTGTTATTCTCACAAACCACCTAAGGATCCACCGGTGAAATTGCATGTGTGTTCCTCTCATAGACCACACATGGATCCACCGGTGGCATCGCATGTCTGCTCTTTTCATGAACCACAGTTAGAGTCATCGCATGTGTGCTCTTTTCATTAACTACACCTAGAGTCATTGCATGTGTGTTCTTCTCACAAACCACATATCCACCTGTGTCATTGCATGTGTGTTCTTCCCATGAACCACACATGGATCCACCAGTGTCATTGCATGTGTGTTATTCTCACAAACAACGTAAGTATCCACCGGTGTAATTGCATGCATGTTCCTCTCATAGACCACACATGGATCCACCGATGGCATCGCATGTCTACTCTTTTCATGAACAACAGTTAGAGTCATCGCATGTCTACTCTTTTCATGAACCACAGCTAGAGTCATAGCATGTGTGTTCTTCTTGCAAACTATATCATTAACCACAGCCAGAGTCATTGCATGTGTGTTCTTCTCACAAACCACATATCACCGGTGTCATTGCTTGTGTGTTCTTCCCATGAACCACACATGGATCCACCAGTGTCATTGCATGTGTGTTCTTCCCACAGACCACACATGGATCCACCAGTGTCATTGCATGTGTATTCTTCCCATGAACCATACATGGATCCACTAGTGTCATTATATGTCTGCTCTTCCCATGAACAACAGCTAGAGTCATCGCATGCGTGCTCTTTTCATGAACCATAGCTAGGGTCATTCCATGTTTGTTCTTCTTACAAACCATATCATGAACAACACCCAGTGTCATTGCATGTGTGTTATTCTCATTAACCACACATGGATCCACCGGTGTCATTGCATGTCTGCTCTTCTCATTAACCACAGCTAGAGTCATTGCATGTCTGTTCTTTTCACAAACCACATATCACCAGAGTCATTGTATGTGTGATCCTCCCATGAACCACACATGGATCCACTAGTGTCATTGCATGTGTGTTCTTCCCATGAACCACACATGGGTCTACCACTGTCATTACATGTGTGTTCTTCCCATGAACCACACATGGATCCACCAGTGTCATTGCATGTCTGCTCTTTTGATGAACCACAGCTAGAGTCATCCCATGTCTGCTCTTTTCATGAACCACAGCTAAAGTCATTGCATGTGTGTTCTTCTCACAAACCACACAACCACCAGTGTCATTGCTTGTGTGTTCTTCCCATGAACCACACATGGATCCACTAGTGTCATTGCATGTGTGTTATTCTCACAAACCACCTAAGGATCCACCGGTGAAATTGCATGTGTGTTCCTCTCATAGACCACACATGGATCCACCGGTGGCATCGCATGTCTGCTCTTTTCATGAACCACAGTTAGAGTCATCGCATGTGTGCTCTTTTCATTAACTACACCTAGAGTCATTGCATGTGTGTTCTTCTCACAAACCACATATCCACCTGTGTCATTGCATGTGTGTTCTTCCCATGAACCACACATGGATCCACCAGTGTCATTGCATGTGTGTTATTCTCACAAACAACGTAAGTATCCACCGGTGTAATTGCATGCATGTTCCTCTCATAGACCACACATGGATCCACCGATGGCATCGCATGTCTACTCTTTTCATGAACAACAGTTAGAGTCATCGCATGTCTACTCTTTTCATGAACCACAGCTAGAGTCATAGCATGTGTGTTCTTCTTGCAAACTATATCATTAACCACAGCCAGAGTCATTGCATGTGTGTTCTTCTCACAAACCACATATCACCGGTGTCATTGCTTGTGTGTTCTTCCCATGAACCACACATGGATCCACCAGTGTCATTGCATGTGTGTTCTTCCCACAGACCACACATGGATCCACCAGTGTCATTGCATGTGTATTCTTCCCATGAACCATACATGGATCCACTAGTGTCATTATATGTCTGCTCTTCCCATGAACAACAGCTAGAGTCATCGCATGCGTGCTCTTTTCATGAACCATAGCTAGGGTCATTCCATGTTTGTTCTTCTTACAAACCATATCATGAACAACACCCAGTGTCATTGCATGTGTGTTATTCTCATTAACCACACATGGATCCACCGGTGTCATTGCATGTCTGCTCTTCTCATTAACCACAGCTAGAGTCATTGCATGTCTGTTCTTTTCACAAACCACATATCACCAGAGTCATTGTATGTGTGATCCTCCCATGAACCACACATGGATCCACTAGATGTCATTGCATGTGTGTTCTTCCCATGAACCACACATGGGTCTACCACTGTCATTACATGTGTGTTCTTCCCATGAACCACACATGGATCCACCAGTGTCATTGCATGTCTGCTCTTTTGATGAACCACAGCTAGAGTCATCCCATGTCTGCTCTTTTCATGAACCACAGCTAAAGTCATTGCATGTGTGTTCTTCTCACAAACCACACAACCACCAGTGTCATTGCTTGTGTGTTCTTCCCATGAACCACACATGGATCCACTAGTGTCATTGCATGTGTGTTATTCTCACAAACCACCTAAGGATCCACCGGTGAAATTGCATGTGTGTTCCTCTCATAGACCACACATGGATCCACCGGTGGCATCGCATGTCTGCTCTTTTCATGAACCACAGTTAGAGTCATCGCATGTGTGCTCTTTTCATTAACTACACCTAGAGTCATTGCATGTGTGTTCTTCTCACAAACCACATATCCACCTGTGTCATTGCATGTGTGTTCTTCCCATGAACCACACATGGATCCACCAGTGTCATTGCATGTGTGTTATTCTCACAAACAACGTAAGTATCCACCGGTGTAATTGCATGCATGTTCCTCTCATAGACCACACATGGATCCACCGATGGCATCGCATGTCTACTCTTTTCATGAACAACAGTTAGAGTCATCGCATGTCTACTCTTTTCATGAACCACAGCTAGAGTCATAGCATGTGTGTTCTTCTTGCAAACTATATCATTAACCACAGCCAGAGTCATTGCATGTGTGTTCTTCTCACAAACCACATATCACCGGTGTCATTGCTTGTGTGTTCTTCCCATGAACCACACATGGATCCACCAGTGTCATTGCATGTGTGTTCTTCCCACAGACCACACATGGATCCACCAGTGTCATTGCATGTGTATTCTTCCCATGAACCATACATGGATCCACTAGTGTCATTATATGTCTGCTCTTCCCATGAACAACAGCTAGAGTCATCGCATGCGTGCTCTTTTCATGAACCATAGCTAGGGTCATTCCATGTTTGTTCTTCTTACAAACCATATCATGAACAACACCCAGTGTCATTGCATGTGTGTTATTCTCATTAACCACACATGGATCCACCGGTGTCATTGCATGTCTGCTCTTCTCATTAACCACAGCTAGAGTCATTGCATGTCTGTTCTTTTCACAAACCACATATCACCAGAGTCATTGTATGTGTGATCTTCCCATGAACCACACATGGATCCACTAGTGTCATTGCATGTGTGTTCTTCCCATGAACCACACATGGGTCTACCACTGTCATTACATGTGTGTTCTTCCCATGAACCACACATGGATCCACCAGTGTCATTGCATGTCTGCTCTTTTGATGAACCACAGCTAGAGTCATCCCATGTCTGCTCTTTTCATGAACCACAGCTAAAGTCATTGCATGTGTGTTCTTCTCACAAACCACACAACCACCAGTGTCATTGCTTGTGTGTTCTTCCCATGAACCACACATGGATCCACTAGTGTCATTGCATGTGTGTTATTCTCACAAACCACCTAAGGATCCACCGGTGAAATTGCATGTGTGTTCCTCTCATAGACCACACATGGATCCACCGGTGGCATCGCATGTCTGCTCTTTTCATGAACCACAGTTAGAGTCATCGCATGTGTGCTCTTTTCATTAACCACACCTAGAGTCATTGCATGTGTGTTCTTCTCACAAACCACATATCCACCTGTGTCATTGCATGTGTGTTCTTCCCATGAACCACACATGGATCCACCAGTGTCATTGCATGTATGTTATTCTCACAAACAACGTAAGTATCCACCGGTGTAATTGCATGCATGTTCCTCTCATAGACCACACATGGATCCCCGATGACATCGCATGTCTACTCTTTTCATGAACAACAGTTAGAGTCATCGCATGTCTACTCTTTTCATGAACCACAGCTAGAGTCATTGCATGTGTGTTCTTCTTGCAAACTATATCATTAACCACAGCCAGAGTCATTGCATGTGTGTTCTTCTCATTAGTCACACATGGATCCACCGGTGTCCTTGCATGTCTGCTCTTCTCATTAACCACAGCTAGAGTCATTGCATGCATGTTCTATTCACAAACCACGTATCACCAGAGTCATTCCATATGTGTTCTTCCCACATACCACACATATCGCCGGTGTCATTGCATGTGTGTTCTTCCCATGAACCATAGCTAGATCCACCAGTGTCATTGGATGCATGTTCTTTTCATAAACCACAGCTAGAGTCATTGCATGTGTGTTCTTCTCATAGACCACATATCACATGTGTCATTGCAACCAGTGTCATTGCATGTGTGTTCTTCCCCCAGACCACACATGGATCCACCCAGTGTCATTGTATGTGTGTTCTTCCCATGAACCACAGCTTGAGTCATTGCATGCGTGTTCTTCTCACAAACCATATCATGAACCACACCCAGTGTCATTGCATGTGTGTTCTTCTCATTAACCCCACATGGATCCATCGGTGTCATTGCATGTCTCCTCTTCTCATTAACCACAGCTAGAGTCATTGCATCTCTGTTCTTTTCACAAACCACATATCACCAGTCATTGCATGTGTGTTCTTCCCACAGACCACACATGGATCCACCAATTTCATTGCATGTGTGTTCTTCCCATGAACCACACATGGATCCACCAGTGTCATCCTATGTCTGCTCTTTTCATGAACCACAGCTAGAGTCATTGCATGTGTGTTCTTCTCACAGACCACATATCACCTGTGTCATTGCATGTGTGTTCTACCGACAGACCACACATGGATCGACCAGTGTCATTGCATGTGTGTTCTTCCCACATACCACACATGGATCCAGCCAGTGTCATTGCATGTGTGTTTTTCCCACATACCACACATGGATCCACCAAATTCATTGCATGTGCGTTCTTCCCATGAACCACACATGGATCCACCAGTTTCATCGCATGTCTGCTCTTTTCATGGACCACAACTAGAGTTATTGCATGTGTGTTCTTCTCACAAACCACATATCACCGGTGTCATTGCATGTGTGTTCTTCCCATGAACCACACATGGATCCACCAGTGTCATGGCATGTGTGTTCTTCCCACAGACCACACATGAATCCACCAGTGTCATCGCATGTGTGTTCTTCCCATGAACCACACATGGATCCACAAGTGTCATTGTATGTCTTCTCTTCCCATGAACCACAGCTAGAGTCATCGCATGCGTGCTCTTTTCATGAACCACATCTAGAGTCATTGCATGTGTGTTCTTCTTACAAACCATATCATGAACCACACCTAGTGTCATTGCATGTGTGTTCTTATCATTAACCACACATGGATTCACCGGTGTCATTGCCGTTCTGCTCTTCTCATTAACCACAACTAGAGTCATTGCATGTCTGTTCTTTTCACAAACCACATATCACCGGAGTCATTGCATGTGTGTTCTTCCCATGAACCACACATGGATCCACCAGTGTCATTGCATGTGTGTTCTTCCCATGAACCACACATGGATCTACCAGTGTCATTGCATGTGTGTTCTTCCCATGAAACACACATGGATCCACCAGTGTCATTGCATATTTGCTATTTTCATGAACCACAGCTTGCATGTGTGTTATTCTCACAAACAACGTAAGTATCCACCGGTGTAATTGCATGCATGTTCCTCTCATAGACCACACATGGATCCACCGATGGCATCGCATGTCTGCTCTTTTCATGAACAACAGTTAGAGTCATCGCATGTCTGCTCTGTTCATGAACCACAGCTAGAGTCATTGCATGTGTGTTCTTCTTGCAAACTATATCATTAACCACAGCCAGAGTCATTGCATTTGTGTTCTTCTCATTAGTCACACATGGATCCACCGGTGTCATTGCATGTCTGCTCTTCTCATTAACCACAGCTAGAGTCATTGCATGTATGTTCTATTCACAAACCACGTATCACTAGAGTCATTCCATGTGTGTTCTTCCCACATACCACACATATCACCGGTGTCATTGCATGTGTGTTCTTCCCATGAACCATAGCTAGATCCACCAGTGTCATTGGATGCATGTTCTTTTCATAAACCACAGCTAGAGTCATTGCATGTGTGTTCTTCTCATAGACCACATATCACATGTGTCATTGCAACCAGTGTCATTGCATGTGTGTTCTTCCCCCAGACCACACATGGATCCACCCAGTGTCATTGTATGTGTGTTCTTCCCATGAACCACAGCTTGAGTCATTGCATGCGTTTTCTTCTCACAAACCATATCATGAACCACACCCAGTGTCATTGCATGTGTGTTCTTCTCATTAACCCCACATGGATCCACCGGTGTCATTGCATGTCTCCTCTTCTCATTAACCACAGCTAGAGTCATTGCATCTCTGTTCTTTTCACAAACCACATATCACCAGAGTCATTGCATGTGTGTTCTTCCCACAGACCACACATGGATCCACCAATTTCATTGCATGTGTGTTCTTCCCATGAACCACACATGGATCCACCAGTGTCATCCTATGTCTGCTCTTTTCATGAACCACAGCTAGAGTCATTGCATGTGTGTTCTTCTCACAGACCACATATCACCTGTGTCATTGCATGTGTGTTCTACCGACAGACCACACATGGATCGACCAGTGTCATTGCATGTGTGTTCTTCCCACATACCACACATGGATCCAGCCAGTGTCATTGCATGTGTGTTTTTCCCACATACCACACATGGATCCACCAAATTCATTACATGTGTGTTCTTCCCATGAACCACACATGGATCCACCAGTTTCATCGCATGTTTGCTCTTTTCATGGACCACAGCTAGAGTTATTGCATTTGTGTTCTTCTCACAAACCACGTATCACCGGTGTCATTGCATGTGTGTTCTTCCCATGAACCACACATGGATCCACCAGTGTCATGGCATGTGTGTTCTTCCCACAGACCACACATGAATCCACCAGTGTCATTGCATGTGTGTTCTTCCCATGAACCACACATGGATCCACAAGTGTCATTGTATGTCTGCTCTTCCCATGAACCACAGCTAGAGTCATCGCATGCGGGCTCTTTTCATGAACCACAGCTAGATTCATTGCATGTGTGTTCTTCTTACAAACCATATCATGAACCACACCCAGTGTCATTGCATGTGTGTTCTTCTCATTAACCACACATGGATCCACTGGTGTCATTGCATGTCTGCTCTTCTCATTAACCACAACTAGAGTCATTGCATGTCTGTTCTTTTCACAAACCACATATCACCAGAGTCATTGCATGTGTGTTCTTCCCATGAACCACACATGGATCCACCAGTGTCATTGCATGTGTGTTCTTCCCATGAACCACACATGGATCTACCAATGTCATTGCATGTGTGTTCTTCCCATGAAACACACATGGATCCACCAGTGTCATTGCATGTCTGCTCTTTTAATGAACCACAGCTAGAGTCATCCCATGTCTGCTCTTTTCATGAACCACAGCTAAAGTCATTGCATGTGTGTTCTTCTCACAAACCACACAACCACCAGTGTCATTGCTTGTGTGTTCTTCCCATGAACCACACATGGATCCACCAGTGTCATTGCATGTGTGTTATTCTCACAAACCACTTAAGGATCCACCGGTGTAATTGCATGTGTGTTCGTCTCATAGACCACACATGGATCCACCGGTGGCATCATGTGTCTGCTCTTTTCGTGAACCATAGTTAGACTCATCGCATGTCTGCTCTTTTCAAGAACCACAACTAGAGTCATTGCATGTGTGTTCTTCTCACAAACCACATATCCAATAGTTTCATTGCATGTGTATTCTTCCCATGAACCACACATGGATCCACCAGTGTCATTGCATGTGTGTTATTATCACAAACGACGTAAGGATCCACCAGTGTAATTGCGTCTGTGTTCCTCTCATAAACCACACATGGATCCACCAGTGTCATCGCATGTCTGCTCTTTTCATTAACCAGAGCCAGAGTCATTGCATGTGTGTTCTTCTCATTAACCACAGATGGATCCACCGGTGTCATTACATGTGTGCTCTTTTCATTAATCATAGCTAGAGTCATTGCATGTATGTTCTTCCCACAAACCACATATCACCAGAGTCATTGCATGTGTGTTCTTCCCACAAACCACATATCATCGGTGTCATTGCACGTCTGCTCTTCTCATTAACCTCAGCTAGATCCACCCGTGTTATTGGATGCATGTTCTTTTCATAAACCGCATATGGATACTAATTAACCTTAGGAGAGCCCTAACCTTAGCGTTAGACCGAGTCTTCTAGAAGGCACGCCCTAACACAGTTGTTCTTCTTGTCGATTGTTACATACCGTTCGATCAGGGCGCTTGGACGATTGGGATGGTTTTCGTTAGATCGATCCGCGAGTAGTCTATTCTGCGGCATGATTGGCCACGCTTGCTCTGGACAAACTGGCAACACCGGGGGCTCCCCTTTTGCGAGTGTCACGACTCACGAGTTGAGCGGGCCATATCCCAGTGTCACGTCCCCATTACTTCTGTTCCTCCCCGTACTTCTCTTCCTTCCCCTCGAGCCACATTTCCCACATTCCCCACTTCACTCCCATCTAGCCGTAGCCGCAAGCCGACGACGCCGCCATCCCAATACCCTCTCCGGCAGCCACCCTCCTCCCCTCTCGCCATGGGTTCAAGGGGAGACGACGAGGAAATGCGGCGTGACGACAGGGACGGTGATTTTGATGTGAGTCGTCTCATCTCTATCTCTATCATATGTGGCCAGTTATCTGTTTTTGGAGCCATATCTACTCCGTTTACTCATGCGCGTATGATGTGTTAGGCCAACCAGACATTGTATGACGCTGACTATCATGATTTAGCGGATGAAGACAGTCCTCTGCTATGTAAACATGGATATGTGCCCGCTAAATCTGTAGCGTTTGAAGGACAAAACGCAGGCAGGAGGTTTCTACGGTGTCAAGGACATCGTGCAATGATGCGAGGCGGAAGTTGCGGTGTTGTCAAATGGGTAGATCCAGAGTGGCCCAAATCGATGGAGAAAACGCTGGACAAACTATGGGAAATGACTATTGAGTTGAAAGAATCCGCATTCAGCTCACTTCTTGAAAGTGTTGAGATGAAGCTATGGGAACCAGTTGACACGACCAAGCATAAGCAAGATCTCATGGGTGTGGAATACAAGGTTAGCAAAGTCGAGAAGGAGAGCGACGCGACGTTGGCCCTGAAGGCTAAAGCAGAGCAAGAACTGACTCAAGCAAGGAAGGATCTTCACCAGGCCAAAGTCCTGGAGTTCACAACTACGAGTATTGACAAGTGCATGAGGAAAGATGTAGAGAAACAATTGAAGCTGTGCAAGGAAGATGCTAAAAGGAAGGAGCAGACGATTCGATCCTTGCTCTCGCGGGAAGATGCGCATAGGGCTAAGATTAGGAAGATCAAGGAGATGGATGATAACTAGTTCTATTTAGCTTAAGCCCCGTGCCTTTTTTTAAGTTGTAATAGTTGTACTTGTTGACCTAGCGGTCTGAACTATTGGCCCCGGAGTCTTGGGAGTAAAAAAATTGGTCGCCCGTCAATCTGTCTTAACCCTGCATTACTTCCTTTTGTCTGACCAATGCCCTTTGGATATTCCACCCATCGCTTCGTCGTCCTCGTGTACAAATAGGAGGCGCCACAGCTCATCGCTTCGTCGCCCATCCCCTCGCCCTCTCCAATCTCCACCGCGCCGTCCACCCCCTCACTCCCTCTCAAATCTCCACCACTCCGCCATGGAGATGCCCTCGCTGAACTTCTATGAGGCGGTGATGTACGCGCACTTCGACATCCTCGCTCCGCCGGCCACGACGGTGCCCTACGGATGGCGCATCAGCTATGCGGGGGTGCCGGTGGCTCCGCTCCTCGTCCCCCGCAGAGCCGTGATGGAGAGAGAAATCACGGGGCGCCGCCGCCAGATCCCCGCATGGAAGAGGGCGCTGCCCCGGTACGCGGCGGCCAGCCCGTACTAGCCGGCGCTGTTCAAGAAGGAGCGGAAGGCCAAGATTGGCAACCGCATCGTTTACGGGCGCGTGGTGCACCGGGATCTCCGCAACCGAGAAGGGCGGGAGAGGTTCTGGTCCGTCCCTGGATGGACCAAGTTCACCGTCATCGCCACCGATCACTGTGAAGAGGTGCTCCATATCGCGTACAATGCAGAAATCATGGTGGTTCCGTCCGACGAAGACGAGGAAGCCGGCGGCTCGGAGGATAGCGGCAGCGGAAGTGAAATTGTTGACTAGTGGTTGAATTAATGTAGGATGTGAAATCGCACCTTTGTTTAGAAGAATGTGTGGTTGAATTAATGAAATGCCTCGATTTAGATCTCCGTCTCGATTAATTTGTGGAAGAATTTGTGATTTAGATCAATTTCTGCCTCGATTTAGATCTCTGTCCTGGATTGGGAATGTGACCGTGGACCAAAGACCCCTTTTTCTACTAGTGTATTCTGACATTGGTGGTTTGTTTAAACGTAATCTACGTGGATTTGGCCGCATGCAAATGGCACAACCACAATTTATAAAGTGGAAGCACGTACACCCGGTTACTGGAGATCCGGGAGCTTCGCCAGATACAGGGGATGCAGGAGCAGAGAGGCGGTGAGATAGACGGGCCCAAGATTAGGCTAGAAAGTGGTACCCATTTCCTCCTCATCTGGGCATTATCGGTGAGACCATTGTTGTTTATGTTGCCATGTCGTTGTGCAGCATCTGAAATAAGTTGCTACTTCGTGGAGTGTGGCAGCTTAAATAATTTATTTATGTGCCACTTACATTCTGTCGTATTTGGAGACCTCCTGCCCCTCGGCAATCATGGAACCGGTGGATACTTGTTTTCAGATAGAAGTGGCACAATCACAATTTCGGATTCAACTACTAGGGCGTTTCCAAACCCTAAGTCGCACTACATTTTACTTAGAGAACTTGGGTAGATTGTTTCGCCCAGCAACGTACCACACAAAGAGCTCCAGAATTTAACAGAATTACATATATAGGTTCAAGTTCAACACACTACTATGCATCTTCATTGCCAGCAGCCTTCTTCCGCAGCCTGGGTGCCAAGCCTTCACGTCCAATGGCTTCCTCATTTCCTGCCTTCTTCCTCTTCCTCGGTGCCAATTTTCTTAGCTTCACATACTCTGCATCGCCGGGACAATGGGCAGCAGAATCGTGTCTAGCATCATCTTTCCACTCGTTATTAATTTCTTCGGGCAGCAAAATGACTGACCCGGCAGTCATGTTTCTAACCTTGCGGCGCTTCCTGTCAAAGAAACAAGACTGTTGCATAACTGCCCAATATCTACAGAGTAAATAAAACAAAAATTACAATTCAGCACAAACATGCGAACCCCAAGAGACCTTTGCTTACCAGGAGCTAATTGGGTTCGAGCAACCACCCTGTCCAAGAATAGAAGGGCGACTCCCAGTTGCAGCAGCTTCCACATCCAATACATCACATTTCAGCTCAAACGTGGCAGCCGAAGCATACCTTTTTATCAACCCAATTAGCTGACTATCACACGTTATAGGAACCATGAGGCCACGTTCATCCATAAAGCTGAACTTTGCAGTCTGCTTCGGCCATAATTCAATATGATTACGCAGAGCAGTAAGCATACCAGATATAGTGCAGATCTGCGCAGGCACTTCTTCCATCGTGAAACAATGGCTTCCATACCACTTTCCCTTGGAGTCGTACCTGTAGAGGACTACCGTAACCAGGTAAGGGGGTCGTCGCTGATCCCACTTGACAGAAAACTATGGACAAAATATGTTTGTCAGCGTTGGGCTAACAGACAATTTGAGGTTCCGCAGCCAGCCAGCAGTTGTAATTAGCGCGAATAGCAAAGAGAAGGGTAGCTCACATGCTTGTAGATAGAACTTCTTCTTTCTTGATAGTAGGATCTGCCATCCTCCCAGCTGCTCGGCTCATCGGCGGCGGAGGCGGGCTAGATCCTCGCAACTGCTGCTACGGCATGCGCCATTGGAGCTCGGGATCAGTGACTGGGGGTAGTAACTAGGCGCAGCAACTTGGCGCCGGAAGTCAAATGTCCGAAGTGATCGTCCTGCCTGGAGGGTGGATTCCGACGCCGCCGGTGCCTGGGGAAAGCTGGGAATGGATTTGTGAAATTGGTCAACGCATCCAATCCACTTAGCTGCTCGATTTGCCTAAGAGGTTGCCGCGTTGGCGCTCGCATCACGGACAGATGATCGACATGTGGTCCCGACCGTCTACTTCACGGGGCAGTTTAACGGAATGTTTGAATTTGGCAAGGGTGAGATGAGTTTGCCTCGAAATGGCCCCTCTCAGTAGTTGGCGGCCCAACTTTTCGGAACGCGGTAATTTCAGGCAACTTAGGTACCGCCATGCGCTGGCCTGCGAACTTTGGTACCGCAGACAAACAGTCCCCCGAGTGCCATGATTTTAGATCTGAACATGTTATTTATTCATGATGATAGTATTGTTTGTGATCTTACCTGCAAGTTGTATACATATATTATTGTCCGGAACCAAAGGCCCCGAAGTGACAATAATTGGGATAACCGGAGGGAATGGCTATGATATGAGGATTACGTATGTTCACGGAGTGTTAATGCTTTGCTCTGGTGCTCTATTAAAAGGAGTACCTTAATTGCCAGTAGTTCCCTTGAGGCCCCGCTGCAAACGGGCTGGCACGACAAAAGATGTTGTGCAAGTTCTCATTACGAGCATGTATGACTATATATGGAACATATGCCTATGATTATTTAGTACTTGGATGCTTTATCTTATTTATTTGCAAATTCCCTATGTCTTGATTGCTATATGAATTGTCTTGTCCATGCAATGCCGTACATCCATCCCTATGCCTACCACGCTTTAATCCTACTGTTTACTGCAATTGTTACTACTGTCTTTACTTTTACTACTGCTTTTACTTTGCTATTGCTACTATAAAACTGTTGCTACAGATAAATTGTTGTGAGCAAGATTGTTTGCAGGTGTAGCTGAATTGACAACTCAGTTTTTAAGACTTATAAATATTATTTGGCTCCCCTTGTGTCGAATCAATAAATTGGGTTTCACTTCCCTCGAAAATACTGCGATACACCCCTTATACTTGTGGGTCATCATTGAACAATGTAGTTTTCTATTGTCTTATGTTTATTTAGGTCATATCTACACTAAAAACCAATGTTGGGACGAATATTCCACCGGTAGTTCGCTGTTTGATCCGTAGGGGGAGTTTCCTCCTACACATCTAACACTTTTCTAAGTGTTATCGCATGCACGTTAACATGCTTGCACCCAGGAGCTCGGAATTGCATCTATGGACCTTCCACCACACTTTTACATGTATGCTAGGACCACTTGCAAGTTTTCACGTGATTCTGACGCTGTAACGGTCTATTTCCACATAAACCCTAGTTCGTGGACCCCGTAGGTCTACCCTTGTAGCATTCTCCGTACATGGGTTGACCAATGTAGTTTTCTATTGGTTTATGTTTATTTATGTCATATCTACATGGAAAACCAAGGTTGGGACCAAGATTCTACCTGTAGACCTCCGTTTGATCCGTTGCGGTAGTTTCTTCTTACACGTCCAACACTTTTCTAAGTGTTATCGCATGCACGTGAATATGCTCACACCCGGGGTCTAGGAATTTCATCTATGAACCTTTCACCACACTTTTACATGTATGCTAGGGCTACTTACAAGTTTTCACGTGATTCCGATGCTACAACGGTCTATTTCCAAAGAAACCCTAGTCTGTGGGCTCCGCAGGTCTACCCCCGTAGAATTTTTCTTACGAGGATTGACCAATGTAGTTTTATATTTTTTATGTTTATTTAGGTCATATCTACATGGAAAACCTAGGTTGGGACCAAGATTCCACGGGCAGCACTCCGTTTGATCCGTTGCGGGAGTTTCTTCTTACATGTTCAACACTTTTCTAAGTGTTATCGCATGCACGTGAACATGATCACACCCAGGAGCTAGCAATTGCGTCTATGGAACTTCCACCACACTTGTACATGTATGTTGGGTCCACTTTCAAGTTTTCTCGTGATTCCGACGCTCCTACGGTCTTTTTCGAGCGAAACCCTAGTATGTGGGCCCTATAGAAAGTCTCACCAGAGAGCTATGTATTGCACCATTGGGACTTCCACCACACTTACACGGATGTGCTAGGTCCACATGCAAGGTTTTATTGGATTCTAGTTTGTGGGCCCGGGCGGTCTATCCCATGTAGCTCATTCTCTATATGTGATATATTAATAGAAACTAAAAATATTATGCAACAAAAAAATCAAATACAAACATATTTATTCACACATGCATATATATACATAAAATAAAATGTCTAATATAATGGCCTTTTTTTGAATCAACGCTTTGCATATAAATATATACCAAAAAAATCAACGCAAACATATTTAATTCACACATGTAGCAACACTAAGGGGATTCCCATAGGTGTAGGTATAGCAATGCGGAGGGGATTCCCCTCAGCATAGGTCCTGCTATACACGTGATATATTACTAGAAACTTAATGTATCATGCAACCAAAAATATCAAATGCAAACATATTTAACTCACACATGTATATATATACCGGAAATAAAAGGCATACTATAATTTTTTTAGAAACGAGCCAATTGAGAGCTGTTGTAGCAATGCTGAGGGGACTCCCATCAGCGTAGGTGTAGCAGTGCTGAGGGGATTCCCCTAGGCGTAGGTCCTACCATGAACACTAGTGCATGCTCGTGGCAATGCCGACGGTCACCCCCTGGCTTTGCTATGCGCCGTTAGTTTTCTCTACGCAGAGCTACGCCGCCGGTAAATCCCTCGGCATTGCCATATGCCGTGAACTATACATCTAGCCGTTCTCCCCGGCGAACAAACCTTACTCGTGTTCAACCTGTGCCGACGGTGCCCCTCAGCGTTGCTCTAACTATGCCAAGGGTATACCTACGCCGACGGTCCCTCTCGGCGTTGCTCATCTATGCCGACGGTTTGAAAACACCAACGGTTTTTTTTGCGGCCACTCGTAGAAAACAGACCTTTGGTCCAAGGGTATTAGCCCCGGTTTTTCTACAAACCAGGACTAATGCCCCAGTCCAACGGCTAGAACTGGCCCCAGGGGGGTGCCAGACACTAGCCCCGGTTCGAACGGGACCTTTAGCCCCAGGTCGTGTAACAAACCGGGGCTAAAGGGTTTTAGGCAGGCCAGGTTGGGCGTCAGACCCTTTAGTCCCAGTTTGTTATACGACCCGGGGCTAAAGGTTGACCTTGAGCCCCGGTTCTAGACATGAACCGGGGCTAAAGGTTTGGCTATATCTTCTTCCCCTGCCCGAGCCACCATTCAAGCTGATGGCTCTCCTCTCTCTCTCTCTCTCTTTCTTGCTTCAAGCTCGAGTTCATGCCCTTTTTTTCCTCAAGATTTTTCCATATTTTGTGGTGCCCCATCTATCCAAAGGTTCTAAAAGGTGAGCAACTTCATCCTTTGAACTCTCATTGCTATATTAGCTCATGTCATGCTCTATCTTATAGATGGATTTGTGGATTTAGTTTGGTAGTAATTTTTGCAATGATAGCATGAGATCGATGTTTAGATTCTATCTATCTTGTATTAATGTAAGGAACTCTAAGGTAAATATCACAATATGTGGATTCTATCTATATATATCTTGTTTTGGTACATAGTCTCGAAATTTGATTTTAGAAGCACACACATGCGTGAGTTCATCATTCTAACTAGCTAGCTAGGCAAAATATCCTTCTTCGTCTACCTGCGTTCAACAAACTAAAAAAATTGTAACAAAGATAGGGTTAGTTCATAAAAGCTTGATAAGAAGACATCACAATTCACATATTAGGGAGTGCCTCTATGGCGAGCTCCTTGAAGATGTCTGAGGACGGGATCCTAAGACATCTTCGAGAAGCTCTGCCGTAGTGGTGTCCCTTCTCTCCCACACCATCTTTCGGCTTATATCTTCTCTAGCTAAATCAGTATGCTGGTGGAGCTAACTAATTTCACATATTAGAGAGTGCCTCTACGGCGAGCTCCTCGAAGATGTCTGAGGACGAGGTCCTAAGACATCTTCGAGAAGCTCCGCCGTAGTGGTGTCCCTGGTCTCGCACACCATCTTGCAGTTCTTCACAAGAATGCATACCTATTTATAGATTAAGTAGCACAACATGGTGTCGGGCACTGATGACATAATGTAGACACACTCACCCTGGCATAGTGCTGCCACCCACCCAAAATAGTGTCGGCATTTAATTTACTGGCTTAGTGCAGCCCACTGAGGACATAGTGTCGACATGTTGTCTCCGCATCCACATTTAGTCCCGGTTGGTGCCTCCAACCGGGACTAAAGGTTCATCATATCTTTAGTCCCGGTTGCTGGTTTTAGATTAGTACTAATTAATTATGATTATGTTTGATGTACTTAATTAATTATATATTGTAGATGAGCCGGCAATGGATGTATGCTAACCGACTCTCTAACGAGTTCATTAAAGGCGTGCATTCTTTTCTTCTTGTGGCCGAGGAAAACAAGCGGAATGGTTTTATGTCTTGTCCATGTGGTGTCTGTCGGAATTATAAAGAATACTCTTCCTCAAGATTCCTTCACAGCCACCTGTTTCGGTCCGGTTTCATGACCGGCTATAATTGTTGGACCAAGCACGGAGAAAGAGGGGTTATGATGGAAGACAACAAAGAAGAAGAGAATGACAACGACTACTCTGAATACGATGGTACTACAATGGAAGACATTGATGAAGAAAAAGGTGAAGAACGGGCATCAGATCTGCCCGATGATGATCTTAGTCGGGCCATTGCTGATGCCCAGGAAGAATGCGTAACTGAAAGGGAGAGGTTGAAGTTCAAGAAGATGTTAGAGGATCACAACAAATTGTTGTACCCAAATTGTGAAGATGGGCACAAAAAACTGGGTAGCACACTGGAATTGCTGCAATGGAAGGTAGAGAACGATGTGACTGACAAAGGATTTGAAAAGTTGCTGAAAATAATGAAGAAGTTGCTTCCAAAGGATAACGAACTGCCCGCCAGTACCTTCGAACCAAAGAAGGTTGTCTTCCCTCTAGGATTAGAGGTGCAGAAGATACATGCATGCATTAATGACTGCATCCTCTACCGCAGCGAGGAGTACGAGAATTTGGATGCATGCCCAGTATGCACTGCATTGCGGTATAAGATAAGACGAGATGACCCTGGTGATGTTGAGGGCGAGCGCCGCATGAAGAGGGTTCCTGCCAAGGTGATGTGGTATGCTCCTATAATACCACGGTTGAAACGTTTATTCAGGAACAAAGAGCATGCCAAGTTGTTGCGATGGCACATGGAAGACCATAAGAAAGACGATATGTTGAGACACCCTGCTGATGGGTCGCAGTGGAGAAAAATCGACAGAGAGTTTCTGGACTTTGCAGGTGATGCGAGGAACTTATGGTTTGGTCTAAGTACAGATGGCATGAATCTTTTGGGGAGTAGAGCTGCAGTCATAGCACCTGGCCTATGACTCTGTGTATCTATAACCTTCCTCCTTTGTTGTGCATGAAGCGGAAGTTTATTATGATGCCAGTGCTGATCCAAGGCCCGAAGCAACCCGGCAACGACATTGATGTGTACCTAAGGCCATTGGTTGAAGAACTCTTACAGTTGTGGCACGGACAAGGTGTACGTGTGTGGGATGAGAACAAGTAGGAGGAATTTGACCTACGAGCGTTGTTGTTCATAACAATCAATGATTGGCCTGCTCTTAGTAACATTTCATGACAGACAAACAAGGGATACAATGCGTGCACACACTGTTTAAACGATACTGGAAGTATATATTTGGATAAATGTAAGAAGAATGTGTACCCAGGGAATCGACATTTTCTTCCACCCTCGCACATCCTAAGAAAGAAAGGTAAGCATTTCAATGGTAAGGCAGACAACCGGTGTAAGCCAATCCGCCGTACTGGTGATGATGTATTTGAAATGGTGAAGGATTTGAAAGTAATCTTTGGAAAGGGTCCTGGTAGACAATATGTTCCAAAGGACGATGTCGGACACGCACCCATGTGGAAAAAGAAATCTATATTTTGGGAGCTACCCTATTGGAAAGTCCTAGAGGTCCGCTCTGCAATTGACGTGATGCACCTGACGAAGAATCTTTGCGTGACGCTACTAGGCTTCTTGGGCGTGTATGGGAAGAGAAAAGATACACCTGAAGCACGGCAGGACCAACAACGTATAAAAGACCGTGAAGGCATGCATCCAGAGCTGTCTGAAGGTACTGATAGCGACGCTCTTACCAAAGAAGAGAAGGAAATCTTTTTTGAAGTCCTTTACAGTATCAAGGTCCCGTCTGATTTCTCGTCGAACATAAAGGTAATAATAAATATGGCAGAGAAAAAATTTCAAAACCTAAAGTATCATGACTGCCACGTGCTTATGACCCAGCTGCTTCCGATTGCATTGAGGGGACTCCTGCCGGAAAATGTTCGAGTACCCATTGTGAAGCTATTTGCGTTTCTCAATGCAATTTCTCAGAAGGTAATCAGTCTAGATAGTCTACTAAGGTTACAGAAAGATGTGGTCCAATGTCTTGTCAGCTTCGAGTTGGTGTTCCCACCATCCTTCTTCAATATTATGACTCACTTCCTAGTTCACCTAGTCGATGAGATTAACATTCTTGGTCCTGTATTTCTACACAATATGTTCCCCTTTGAGAGGTTCATGGGAGTGTTAAAGAAATATGTTCATAACCGTGCTAGGCCAGAAGGAAGCATCTCAAAGGGATATGGAACAGAGGAGGTCATTGAGTTTTGTGTTGAGTTTATTCCTGACCTTAAGCCCATTGGTGTTCCTAATCACGGCATGATGGTAGAATTAGTGGAAAAGGCACGCTAGGAAAGAAAGCAAGGATATGTATGGACGGACATTCTCTCACTAAAGCACACTACACAGTTCAGCAAAGTTCCACCTTGGTGGCTCCGTATATCGCGGAACACAAGAATATTGTACACTCCAACAACCCGAGGAAGCCTGGCTCCTGGATTAGAGATGAACATATGAGGACTTTCGGCGGTTGGTTGCAGACACATCTCATGAATGACATAAATGTTGGAGAGCAGTTGTACATGTTGGCCAGGTCACCATCTTCGACTATATTGACTTTCCAAGGGTACGAGATAAATGGGAATACATTTTACACGATCGCCCAAGATAAAAAGAGCACCAATCAAAATAGTGGTGTCCGATTTGATGCAACAGACGAGAATGGGCAAAAGGATACATATTATGGTTACATAGAGGAGATATGGTAACTTGACTATGGACCTTTTTTTAAGGTTCCTTTGTTTCGGTGCAAATGGGTCAAGCTGACAGGAGGCGGGGTTGAGGTAGACGAGAAATACGGAATGACAACAGTGGATCTCAACAACCTTGCGTATAGAGATGAACCATTTGTCCTAGCCAATGATGTGGCTCAGGTTTTAACCGAGAAAAAGGAAAGATAAGCAAAAGAATACAGCATCCGATGAGCCAAAGCGCCACATAGTTCTTTCAGGAAAAAGAAACATCGTGGGGGTGGAGGATAAGACAGACATGTCAGACGATTATGATAAGTTTCATGAAATTCCTCCCTTCGCTGTGAAGGATGACCCAAGCATCCTGTTAAGTAAGGAAGATGCTCCATGGTTACGGATAGAAAACCCTAACATGTGTGGATGTTGGTGATGTACAATATTATTAAACCTTCATTTTAATGATCTTCTTATATGTATATGGATATGAACTATCTCGATCTCAATAGGTAGTATTGCAACTTGTTGTGGCAAGACATTTATTAATATTAAAACGTAAAAATTAGTCATAGTCATATCTAGCCCTGTAGTACATAGCTTCTAGGTCGTCTTCGGAATCGTCATCGTCATTGTCGTCGCTCGTAGCACGCGGATGGATCCTCAGCCCTTCCTCGTAGCACGCGGATGGATCCTCCGGCATCGGATTCACGACGCGCGGGGGAGGGGGCTCCCGGATGACGACCCTAGTACGCCCTAGGCCTTCACCACCACCACCATTCTTGTGGCTATGCTGCTGGTGAAAGTGCGGGTACCTTAGGCGAGGATGGTCTCCCATGGCGATGTAGCGCATCACACCGGTGGTAGTCTGGTTCGCCCACCATAGGCGGCGACCATCCTCGTTGTGGTTCACTGGGGGCGGGCTGTCACCCTCGTACCTGGCGAGCTCCCTTTCCCGACGGTTTGCAAAGAAGGCATTCCAGGTGTCGAGGTTGTCGGGATCCCAATGGGGATCCTTCCGCTGCTCCGGCGTGAGCTCGAGGTAGAAGTGGTTCGTGATGGCCGCTTGGCGGGCCGAACCTTGAGACACAGGAGGAACAGGAACTCCTCCAACGCTCAGCATCCAGCCAGCGGGCAGCCGGTACCCCAGTGGGCATGCGTAGCTGGAGGCGCACAGCGCCTCGGTCTCCTCGAGCGTCAGAAAAGCCCAGTAAGCGATGTCCATTGTTGTGAGAGAGAAGGTGTGTATGTGTCGATGGACATGGCGGTCGGCCTAGATATAGAGGGACATGGCGGGAGAACATGGCGGGAAGCGGGAGAAATGGCGGGAGAAACATGGCGGGAAGCGGAGGAAATGGCGGGTGAACATGGCGGGAAGCGGGGGAAATGGCGGGAGAACATTTCTACTATATTTTTGTGAATATTTTGGTATATTATATGTATTTTTCCATTTTTAAATAATAAATTATATTTTTATTATTTTTTGTGAACATTTCTACTAAATATAATACTTGTTAAATAATAGATAATTTCATTTAAGTTGTATAATAAAGTACAATAATAGATTTAAATTATAGATCTTCTTTTTCTGAAAATTTTGATATATAATACATAATTTTCTGACAACTATAAACCATTTTTGGTTTTGGCGCCAAAAATAACCTTTAGCCCCGGTTTGTGATACAAACCGGGGCTAGGGTTGTGGCGCGCGGGAAGTGCGGCGGGCTGAAAACACCTTTAGCCCCGGGTTGTAATACGAACAGGGGCTAAAGGGGGACCTTTAGCCCCGGTTCGTATTACAACCCGGGGCTAAAGGGGTTGTATAAATACCCCACCCCCGCCCCGGGTCAAGCCACGACCCGGAGAGCCCGCGATTCACCTTCTTCCCCATATCAGAACCTTTAGTCCCGGTTTGTATCTCAAACCGGGACTAATGGCCTGACCCTATATATATGCACCCAGCCCTCCACTCTCTCCTGTTTTTTTCCTATGTGAGAGGTGAGGATAACTTTGTGCTAACTTTTTTTCTTCATATGCACTAGAGGTGTTCGGTGAAATGCCTATTAGAGCGATGCCACTTGAGTTCACACAAGACAAAATATGATATGAGGTGCCAGAGCGACACTTAAGGTTTCTCCTCTTTGTTTTGAAGTGTCCTAAAAGGTTAGCAACTATTTTCTCGTTTTGACTGCACGGTACTAATTTAAGCATCGTGATTGCGTTTGATATATATGCATGGTTGTATGATGCAGATGAGCCACCCATGGATGTACGGTGGCCGAAGCTCTGACGCTTACAGAGAAGGCGTGCATTCTTTTCGCCTTGTGGCCGAGGCGAACAAGCGGCGGGATGGTTTTATGTGTTGTCCATTGTTGAATGTCGGAATGAGCAGGCTCACACTTCCTCAAGAGTCATTCAGAGCCACCTGCTTCGGTCCGGTTTCATGTCCGGCTATAATGTTTGGACCAAGCACAGAGAAAGTGGGGTTATGATGGAAGACGGCGATGAAGAAGAGAACGATGATAACAACTACCGATCTATGTTCCCTGAATACGATGATACCGCAGTTGAAGATAATGAAAAAGAAGGGGGTGAAGAAAGGGAACCAGATGAGCCCGTTGATGATTTTGGTCGGGTCATTAGTGATGCAAGAAGAGACTGTGACACAGAAAAGGAGAGGTTGTAGTTCGAGCAGATGTTACAGGACCACAACACATTGCTGTATCCAACTTGTGAAGATGGCCAGAAGAAGCTGGGTAGCACACTGGAATTGTTGAAGTGGAAGGCAGAGACCGGTATGACTGACTCGGGATTTGAAAAGTTGCTGGTAATAATGAAGAAGCTGCTTCCAAGAAATAACCAATTTCCCTCCAGTACGTACGAAGCAAAGAAACTTGTCTGCCCTCTAGGATTAGACGTGCAGAAGATACATGCATGCCCTAATGACTGCATCCTCTACCGTGGTGAGAAGTACGAGAATATGGATAAATGCCCGGTATGCACTGCATTGCGGTATAAGATCAGAAAAGATGACCCTGGTGATGTTGAGGGCGAGCAACCCAAGAAGTGGGTTCCTGCCAAGGTGATGTGGTATGCTCCTATAATACCACGGTTGAAACGTTTGTTCAGAAATAAAGAGCATGCCAAGTTGTTGCGATGGCACATGGAAGACCGTAAGAAAGACGGGATGTTGAGGCACCCTGCTGATGGTCAGCAGTGGAGAAAAATCGAGAGAGACTTCCTGGACTTTGCTGGTGACGCAAGGAACTTATGGTTTGGTCTAAGTACCGATGGCATGAATCCTTTTGGGGAGCAGAACTGCAGTCACAGCACCTGGCCCGTGACTCTATGTATCTACAACCTTCCTCCTTGGTTGTGCATGAAGCGGAAGTTCATTATGATGCCAATGCTCATCCAAGGCCCGAAGGAACCCGGCAACGACATTGATGTGCACCTAAGGCCATTAGTTGATGAACTTCTAAAGTTGTGGGCCAAACCAGGTGTACGTGTGTGGGATGAGCACAAATAGCATGAATTTGACCTACAAGCGTTGCTGTTCGTAACCATCAATGATTGGCCTGCTCTTAGTAACATTTCAGGACAGACGAACAAAGGATACAATGCATGCACGCACTGTTTAGACGAGACTGAAAGTATATATCTGGATAAGTGTAGAAAGAATGTGTACCAGTACAATCGCTGTTTTCTTCTCCCCAGTCAGCCCTTAAAGAAGAAAGGCAAGCATTTCAATGGCAAGGCAGAAACCCGGACGAAGCCTGTCCCCCGTAGTGGTGCTGATGTATTTGGTATGGTCAAGGATTTGGATGTAAACTTTGGAAAGGGTCCTGGAGGACATCCTGTTCCGAAAGACCCCATTACCGGACACGCACCCATGTGGAAGAAGAAATCTATATTTTGGGAGCTACCCTATTGGAAAGTGCATGAGGTCCGCTCTGCAATCGACGTGATGCACCCGACGAAGAATCTTTGCGTGAATATTCTAGGCTTCCTTGGCTTGTATGGGAAGTCAAAATATACCCCGGCAGCACGGGAGGACCAGCAACATCATAAAGGACAAGACGGCAAGCATCCAGGGCAGTTTCAAGGGCTTTCCAGCTACGCTCTTACCAAAGAAGAGAAGGAAATCTTTTTTGAAGTCCTTTTTAGTATCACGGTCCCGTCTGGCTTCTCGTCGAATATAAAGGGAATAGTAAATATGAAAGAGAAAAAATTTCAAAACCTAAAGTCTCATGACTGCCATGTGCTTATGACGCAATTGCTTCCAGTTGCATTGAGGGGAATTCTACCAGAAAATGTTCGACTAGCCATTGTGAAGGTATGTGCATTCCTCAATGCAATTTCTTAGAAGGTAATCGATCGATAAAGTCTATCAGGGTTACATATTGATGTGGTCCAATGTCTGGTCAGCTTCGAGTTGTTGTTCCCGCCATCCTTCTTCAATATTATGACGCACCTCCTAGTTCACCTAGTCGAAGAGATTAGAATTCTCGGTCCTGTGTTTTTACACAATATATTCCCCTTCGATAGGTTCATGGGAGTCTTAAAGAAATATGTTCATAACCGTGCTAGGCCAGAAGGAAGCATCTCCAAGGGCTATGGAACAGAGGAGGTCATTGAGTTTTGTGTTGACTTTCTTCCTGACCTTAAGCCGATTGGTGTTCCTGAATCTCGGCATGAGGGTAGAATTAGTGGAAAAGGCACACTAGGAAAGAAAGCAAGGATATGTATGGACGGACATTCTCTCACTCAAGCACACTACACAGTTCTACACAATTCCACCATGGTGGCTCCGTATATCGAGAAACACAAGAATATTCTACGCTCCGAAAACCCGGGGACGCCTGAAACCTTGATTAAAGGGGAACACGAGAAGAATTTTGGCAATTGGTTGCAGACACATCTCATGAATAACACCACTGTTGGAGATGAGTTGTACTCGTTGGCCAGGTTACCATCTTCGACGATATGTACTTTCCAAGGGTACGAGATAAATGGGAATACATTTTACGCGATCGCCCAAGATAAAAAGAGCACCAACCAAAACAGTGGTGTCCGCTTTGATGCAACAGATGACAATGGGCAGATTGACACATATTATGGGTACATAGAGGAGATATGGGAACTTGACTATGGACCTACTTTTAAGGTCCCTTTGTTTCGGTGCAAATGGGTCAAGCTAACAGGAGGCGGGGTACATGTAGACGAAAAGTACGGCATGACAACAGTGGATCTCAACAATCTTGCGTACATGGATGAACCATTCGTCCTAGCCAACGATGTGTCTCAGGTTTTCTATGTGAAGGACATGTCTACGAAACTGATAAAAAGGAAAGATAAGCAAAAGAGTTTCATCCCCATGGATGGAGGAAAGGGTTGGGAAATCTCCCATGGCGGAACTTCTCGAAGATGCCCTTGGTGCACATGCCCTATGGCATCTTCAGAAGTTCCGCCTCGGAAAATATTTTCCTGCTAGCTCGTGAAAGACTCCATCTCCGCCTCCCTAGGGTTAGAGGTATGGTGGAAGCCATGGGATATAGTGGAGAGACGTGGCAGATATGAGTCTAGATGTGCTATGGCAATGACCAAGCCAACATGGATGGAGAGTTTCATCCCCATGGATGGAGGAAAGGGTTGGGAAATCTCCCGTGGCGGAACTTCTCGAAGATGCCCTTGGTGCACACGCCCTATGGCATCTTCAAAAGTTCCGCCTCGGAAAATATTTTCCTGCTAGCCCGTGAAAGACTCCATCTCCGCCTCACTAGGGTTAGAGGTATTGGAAGCCATGGGATAAAGTGGAGAGAGGCGGCAGATATGAGTCTAAACCCTAAACCCTAAACCCTAAGTCAGAGGAGGGAACCCTATACCCTAAACCCTAAACTAAAAACCCTAAACCCTAAACCAAAACTAAAAACCCTAAACCCTAAACCAAAAACCCTAAACCCTAAACCCTAAATCCTAAACCAAAAACCCTAAACCCTAAACCAAAAACCCTAAACCCTAAACCCTAAACCAAAAACCCTAAACCCTAAACCATAAACCCTAAAGGGGCTATGATCCGGAAGAGAACGAGCGGGAAAAAATAAGGCGGGGTAGACGATCAGGGGCCCCCGGTCTAGGGTTTCGCCGGAGGAAGACCACCGGAGCTATGGCAAAATGGTTAATAGTTTGACTAGTTAGAATAATTATTTTATAAAACAGAAAATTGATTTGAATCACTTATTTAAAAATATGCAAAATATAATATTTAATGCATTTTTAAATTGAAAATGGCAAAATGGTTATTAGTTTCACTAGTTAGAATAATTATTTTATAAAACAGAAAATAGATTTGGATTACTTATTCAAATTTAAGAACTTTTCATGTTGAAATTTTTCTCAAATTCATAAGTATGCAAAAACTGTAAAATTCAAATGTTTAAATAATATGCTAATTGAATTTTTTATAAACAGGCGCGCCCCATGGTGATTTTTTTTGAACAAGGGACCTTTAGTCTCGGTGCGTGCTACACACCGGGACTAAAGCTGTGGCGTTGGCGCGCGCTTGTTGGGCTGCGCCGAAAACCCTTTAGTCCCGGTGCGTGATACGAACCGGGACTAAAGGTATATCCCCTTTATATTCTCGCGCCCCTTCTTCTCCCCAAACCACCACACTCTGCTGCAGGGACGAAGCGCACGAGGACGACGACGCACAGGACGCCGGCAGGCTGCCTGACCACTCCACCGCCAGATCCGGCCGCCACCAGCACGTCGTCCCCCCACTCCAACGCCGCCACCAGCTAGCCAGATCAAGCCGCCGCGCGTGTGCCCCCGGCCAGCAGGTACCGCGCCCCTCCCCTTTCTCCCATCCGGCATCGGCGACACGGCAGCTGTACGTGCACGCTGGCGCGCGGCGGCGCCGGCCACTATGGGCGAGCAGGCCGGGCGGGGCGGCAGCCGTGCACGCCGGCGGCGAGGGGGGCGAGCAGGCCGGGGCGGCACCCCCGGCCACTTCTAGCTACTAGCTAGTTAATTATATTTTTTTTATTTTTTATTTTTTAGTAGTATATAGTAGTGTAATATAAAGTGTATTTTTTAATATATGGTAGTATATATTAGTGTAGTATGTTAATTACTGTAGTATATTTTTTTTATTTTTTAGTAGTATATAGTAGTGTAATATAAAGTGTATTTTTTTAATATATAGTAGTATATATTAGTGTAGTATGTTAATTAGTGTAGTATATTTTTTTATTTTTTAGTAGTATATAGTAGTGTAATATAAAGTGTATTTTTTATTTTTTTAGTAGTATATATTAGTGTAGTATATTTTTTTATTTTTTAGTAGTATAAGTAGTGTAATATAAAGCGTATTTTTTATTTTTTTAGTAGTATATATTAGTGTAGTATGTTAATTAGTGTAGTATATATTTTTATTTTTTAGTAGTATATAGTAGTGTATATAAAGTGTATTTTTATTTTTTTAGTAGTATATATTAGTGTAGTATGTTAATTAGTGTAGTATATTTTTTTATTTTTTAGTAGTATATAGTATTGTAATATAAAGTGTATTTTTTATTTTTTAGTAGTATATATTAGTGTAGTAGATTTTTTATTTTTTACTAGTATATAGTAGTGTAATATAAAGTGTATTTTTATTTTTTTTAGTAGTATATATTAGTGTAGTATATTTTTTTATTTTTTAGTAGTATATAATAGTGTAATATAAAGTGTATTTTTATTTTTTTAGTAGTATATATTAGTGTAGTATGTTAATTTGTTTATTATATAATATGTTAGTGTAGTATATAGTATGGTGGTGCTCGCGGGCCCCGGACTTAGGGTTAATGTGGTAGTGCTCGCGGGCCCCGGACTTAGGGTGGTAGCAAATTGCGTGTTCATATTATTGTTTAGTATTATTTTATGAAGCAATATTGAATGAAAAATGTTATTGTGTGCATTTTGTAGAAAACTAGGGATCTAATCCAGAGAGACCTAGCACAGGAAGAAATTCTCGAGGATATGATCAACGACACCCCCCATGTTGATCCACCCGAATCTCCGTCGATTTATCTGAACCCCTCCGGTGAGGGAGAGGAGGTCGACCGAAATGATCAAGGAGAAGCCGACGGCTCCGGTGGTGGAGAAGCTGACGGCTCCGGTGGTGGAGAAGGCGACGGCGATGTATATATATGAAGTCTGGTGATCAGTAGATGCATTAACCTAGTTGTATATATATATATAAATTGACGAATGTTTCTTCTCTTAGGCCTCCACATTGAGCAAAAAATATTCCAAACGAGGCCCGGCCAAAAAGTTGGACGCATCTACGCATTATACAATTACGCGGGTATCACCACGGGGTGAACCGGTGGAACCCAAAAAGGCTAAAACTGTATTTAAACACAATGCGGAGTTATGGTTAGGGATCGCATCCCGATCACCGTTCGAGAGTGGAATAAGCCCAAAGGGGCGAAAGAGGGTGAGTATGTCTCCGACAGGTGCAAAGAGGGTCTTTGGAATCACCTCATGACACTTTTCACCCTCCCAGAATGTGAGGATGATGCCGACACAGCTGCATTGAGGAAGAAAGTCAAGCAGTGCACTCTTATGAAGATGGCCGAACTATTCAAGAACTGGAAGAAAGCATTATGGCAAAAGTATCAGAAGACGAAGAAGACTCCTAAATTTGAATGCAATCTAATGAAGCAGCAGGCTAACTGGGATGCATTTGTGAAGTACAAGGAGTCACAACCTGCTTTGGAAATGTCGGTAAAAAACAAGAAAAATGCCGCGATGAAGAAATATCACCATCACCTGGGGCCAGGGGGCTACGCGGCTGCCATGCCAAAGTGGGATGCTAAAGAGAATGAGCTGCTTGCTAAAGGGATCACTCCAGAACCAATACGCGAAGAATGGGATCTGAGGGCAAGGAATTGGTTCCTTGGGCATGGGAGTGAGTATGAAGAAAGTACAGGGGACCTTATTTGCAGTGACAGGATTAGGATACCCCGGGATACATGGCAGAAAGTGGTGAAGGAGATTAAAGCGGGGACAACAAAGTTCCGTCCCGATAGAGAGAAAGACTTGCTGACAAAGGTCCTCAGGAATGACGAACGCGGAGGACGTGTACGTGGCCTTGGCCCTAGTTATACGTGGGAGATGGGGTTTCCCAAAGACAGAGATACTTATAGGAGCCGAGAGAGAGCAAAGGGCGACGGCAGGAGGAGGAGGGAGACAGGTTCACCGAGTTGCTAGGAACACTTCGAATGCATCAGCAACAGATTGATGAACTTCGAGGAGCAGCGCGCCTGCAAGATCCTGTACTCGATATTACCGCCGTCCCATCTCAGCGGAAAAGCAGCGTGGCTGAATCGGAGGTCCCTTCTGACGATGCACGTATGGTAGAAGGCGGTCCCGGCTACCCCGTGGATGGAATCAAGGAGCAGGCATCTTGTGAGCTCCATTAGAAGGTGAAGAACCTATCCATCAAGGTGGCGGTCGGATGTTCTTTACCTTGTCCACCTGGCGCACGCTGGCCTGGCCGTGAGATTCCAGCTGGCTATGCTAAAGTTGGTGTGGATGAAATCACAATGGGGTAGGACTCAATGGAGCTTGACATCCCTGGACCTGAAGGTGAGAGGACACTCGGAGAAGTACTGGGTGGTATCATTCTATGGGACAAGAACAACATCAAGCTTCCAGGCTGGACACCAAAGCCAACACCGCCTCCGAGTGGTCCCATGTTACCTTCACCTCCATCTCCTCCAAGAAGCCCACCCCATGACTACGACCACCACAGCCCGAGTCCATCTCGATCTCCGCCGTAGCCTCCGATTAGTACTAAACGACGCAGGAGCCGAAAACGACAAATGTCGCCCCTACCAAGAGTACCTCATAAGAATCTTCCTATCAGACCTTACGATCGTACTGACGAGGAAACCGACATGATCGTAAAGGCCGAATGTGTTGCGCAGCTTCAAAAGAAGAAACCCGAGCCCGCCCCGGTATACACCGAGAAGCAAAAAGCGTATGCACTTTCTTTTCTAAACACAAAATCACAATATGACTTGCACCATAAGCCAGATGACCATCGACGCACACTTCAGAAGGAAGTGAAGAAGAGCAAATCAAGTAGAAGTGCAAGCAGGAGCAAATCATCAAGTCAAAGTGCAACCGGGAAAACAAAGGACGTCCCCCAGCTCGGGGAACAGGCCAAAAAATCGACCCCACCCCTCAAGGTGGTATCCTATGACACTCCCCAGCAGGATATGGAAGAATCTAAGAAGCTTGCGGCCGCTATGAGTGTGACTGTTGAGGAATTGCTAGGTTCCCAGGACGACAAGTTACCCAAGGCTCAGGTAATCCCTACATATGTCCCAGGGAAGCCTCTGGTAAGCTTTGAGCAGTTCCAACAACTGCCAACACAAATGCGGAGTTTACATAAATGGTACTTGAAAGCCGTAAAGGAGGAGAGATTAATGATCGTGGCGAAAGTCCCACATGACTACTACTTCCGAGAAGAAGAGGTCCATGTTGAGTTTCCAGAACTTTTCCAGTTATACAATTTCGACGCCCTCGACAAAAGTCTCATGAGTTGCTATTGTCTGTAAGTCGTTGAATTCATTGTCTATATATAAGCTGTTCATTTTTTTCAGTTGTTCAGTTCATTACATGTAATTATCCTAATTATATCCTTTTGTACTCTATTATTATGCAGAATGAAGATCATGGAATGTAAAAGAAGGTTAATCTTTAGTGTTGGGTTCATTGACCCAGATAAAATACATTGTCGGACGCTAAAGGATAAACCCGAGGACACACAGGAAAACCTTCTAAGGTTTCTAACGGAGCAAAATTTCTGTGACCACATACTGTTTCCTTACAATTTCGCGTGAGTGTCTTACTGTATTGTACACATTCTCTTTTGCTTACTCGATGTTAAGTGTAATTGATGAGTTACTGATGTATATATAAACATGTACAGTCTCCACTGGATTCTCATGGACATTCAACTTGATAAGGGAAGAGTTGAAGTCATGGACCCATTAAAGAGACCCCTGGAACAGTTTAGTGACATGCAGGACATGCTCCAGAGGTAATTTTCGCGCTACAGCGGTCTCTTTTGTTGATTTCCTGAGATATCACGTAATAAATAACTCATTCATTTTCTTTACCGGATAGGGTTTGGAACAAGTTCAAGAGTGCGGTTACGGGTGACTTTACTGAGAAGCTGACGTTTAAGCCGGTCTCGGTAAGTAGTAGGCGCATATCTTTACTTCTAGTTTCAATACAATTATGATGCTGGATTATTATTTTGATTTAATTCTATTCTCGTAAAGTGCGCGAGGCAGCCACATGGGATGAATCTATGTGGATTCTACGTTTGCGAGTTCATTCGCACGTTTACCAGTGAGCTGAATGATTATAGAGTCGATGTAAGCAATACATTCATAACATTATTTTTATTACGGTCACTTTTTGTTATCATGATTGATATTCATATTGATCTCCTTTTCTTATATAGTTCGAGAAAATGCGGGATCATCTCCTACCACAGCAACGTGTACTAGCAATTGCTGAAGAACTGGCAGGATTCTTGATGAACGAGATGATAGATGACGCCGGAGAATTTAGTGTGAATAGGCGCCAATGATCCCCAACCGTGTAATTGAATAGACGGGCTCTAGTCCCGATAATTGTGATCTCCATGTGTAACTATCATGTATATATTTGTATGCTCGATCTTAAGAGAAGTTATCTTACGTATGCACGAACATGTACGGTATGTGGTAGCGTAGAAAACTATTTTGAAATGAAAAAAAATAATACAAATTGAATTCTCTGCCACGGCAGAGAAAGTGCCTAAAATTCTGCCACGACAGAGAACCATTTGTCCCGGTTCGTAATACGAACCGGGACTAATGGGGGGCACCCAGCGCCCGTAGAGACAGCCACGTGGATGCCCATTGGTCTCGGCTGGTAAGAGGGTCGGGACTAATGGTTGGGCCTTTAGTCCCGCCCCTCCAGTCCCGATTACTAGGACCGGGACTAAAGCCCCTTACGGGCCGGGACTGGAGGCCCGTTTTCCACTAGTGTAGGTTAATTATCTAGTATTAGTATTAGGTTAATTAGCTAGTATTAGTATTAGGTTAATTAGCTAGTATTATTAGGTTAAGTATTAGGGTTAGAATTAGTATTAATTATTAGGCTAATTTAGAGTTAGAAGTAGGGGTATTGGTTAAGTATTAGGGTTAGAATTAAAATTACTATTAGTATTATTAGGCTAATTTAGAGTTAGAATTAGAATTAGTATTAGTTGTTAGTATAGTATTAGTTAGGTAAATACCCCCACCTACACCCCGAGTATAGCCACGACCCGGAGATTTAGTTGTTAATTAGCTACTATTAGTGATAGGTTTAGGGTTATTGTTATTAGGGAAATATATACTTAGTGATTTAGTTATTTTTTATCTTTTATGATTGTTTATTGCTATTATTTAGTTATGCCGCGTCCACCTTGTCCGAGCCTACTGGACTCCGTCGGGAATGTCCGAGTCTGGGCTCCACCGGGTTCGCACTGGGAGGTGCTACCTGTCGGGACTCGAACCTTGGTGAGGAAACCAGGTATCATCGTCGACCCGGAGCTTCTTTGATGGCGTCCACGAGGTCCAGGAGCTGTGCAGAGGGAGCCGGCCCCTGAGGAGGTGGTACGTCGTCGTATTAGGGAGGAGGACGAGCATGTACGACGATACATGTGTCTTTTGGATACTAGGTTCTCCAATATTTGGCAGGTTCACGGATCTCACCCGAGCTATTCTCCGGTGATGGTTCCTCTTATGTGGCTGCAGAGCTCCCGTTGCATAGAACGCGGAAGCCGCGTTCGCTAGTTTGATATGTATTAATAATGTATTTTATCTTAATAATGTACTTTATCTTATACTTTATCCTATAATGCACCCGAGCTATTCTTCGGTGATGTATTAATAATGTATTTTATCTTATATTATTGTACTTTATCTTAATCACTAAGTATTGGATCCGAGTTGTCGCAGTTGTAATATTATTTTACTTAATGCAATATTCTTTTTCTGTATTAGTTAAGCTATGGACGGTAGACAGAATGAAGAGGAGCTTCTCAACATTATAGATGAGGGTACTGGGGGATCTTATTATGATGGCTCCGAATATCTTAATTTGTCTAGAGGAGACGATGGTGGAGAAAATGGTGGAGACGGTGGTGCTGACCATGGTGGAGACCATGGTGAAGACACCATAATAATGACAAACTCCGTCGAGGTATATAAAGCCTCTACCGATTGTTCACTAGTATAGATGCACTAATTGATTCGTATATATGTATTGACGAATGTTTGTTCTCTTAGACCTCTGCTTCCGGCCAATATTCTACAAAGACAAGAGGCCCGACACATCAGTTGCCCGATGATGTCCGTTTCAGCATTGACTTAGTCTCTCCCAGGGTCAACCGCTGGAGCCCAAAGAAGCTGCGAATGCATTTACAAGTCAATCCGGAGTGATTGTTAGAGGCAAAGTCCCGATCACCACATGAAATTGGAACAAGCCATGAAAGAAAAAGGATCCAGCTGGGGCTAGTTTTGTAGATGACAGAGCGACATATACGATGTGGAATTCTCTCATGACACATTTCACCCTACGAGTCTTGGAGACTGATGAGCTCACACAGCAAATGACGAGGAAAGTCAAGCACTTTGCTCTTAAGAAGATGGCCGAACTATTCAAGGAATGGAAAAAAAGATTGTACCACAAGTATGTCTTGAAGAAAACAACTCCTCCATTCGTTGGCCCACTAGAGTTCCAGCAGGATAACTGGCCCGCATTTGTGGAATACAAGACCTCGGAACCAGCTAAGGCAATATCAGCAAAAAATAAGTTAAATGCAGCCAAAAAGAAATACCACCATCATATGGGCACATGTGGCTACAGGAGTGCCATGCCTAAGTGGGATAAAGCTGAGGCTGACCTGGAGGCTAAAGGGGTCACTCCAGCTACGTCTAGTTGGCCCTTGAGGTTAAGAAATTGGGTATTCGGGCATGGGGTATAATTAGACCCAGAAACAGGCGAGATTGTTGCAGCCAAAGAAATTTCTTCACCTAAGAAAGAACTGGTTAATGTGATAAAAGAGGTTGAAGAGGGAACATTTGTTCCCGACAGAGAGAACGATGAGCTAACAAAGGCTCTCGGGAGTCCTGAAAAGGCTGGACGAACAAGAGGGTTCGGACCTTCTTATCCATGGGTTATCGGGTTTCCCGAGCATCGTGACACGTACAGAAGCCGATCGAGAAGAACAAAGCGGCAAAAAGAGGAGGATACAGAGCGGTTCGCGAGGTTTGAAGTCATGCTACAGGAGCATCGCCAGGAGCTTAATGAACTTAAAGGACTCTGACAGCAAGATCCTACACCAGACAGTACGGTCGGCCCATCGCAATGGAAAAGCAGCGTGGCTTCCACGGAGGGCCATGGTAATGATGCAACGATGGATGTGTACCCTGTGGATGCAATTAAGGAGAAGACTAGTTGTGAGCTACATGTTGAACTGAAGAATATTTCCATGAAGGTGGAGGTCGGCTTTGCTTTACCTTCTACACCGGGAGCGACCTACCATTTCAATCCGATTCCAGCTGGCAATGCTCGTGTCGGTGTGGATGAAATTTTACCTATGTGTCAGTCACTACAGCTTGACATCCCTAGAGGTGAAGGGGAGACGACACTGGGAGAAGTCACGAGTAGCTTCATTCTTTGGAAAAAAGAATACATCAAGTTTCCAGGCTCGACACCAAGGCCACCTTCTCCACCGAGAAACAATCCATCACCTCCAAGGCAACCGTCTCCTCCAAGTCCACCTCCAGGTAATAGTCCAATACATGACCCCAACAAGAGTCCATCTCAATCTACGCAGCCGTCTCCACCCACTAAGGGCCAAAAGCGGAAGAATAGCACCGCTCCGTCGAGCGATAACCGACGCGCAAAGCGACAGTTGTCGCCCCTCCCAAGAGTACCGCCGGTTCCTCCCAAGAGGTCTTACAACCTGACCGATGAGGAGACCGATGCGGTCGTACGGGCCGAAGTGGATGCTCATTTTGAGAAGAAACAACCTGAGCCAGAGGTCCAAATAAAACCGCAAACCAAGGAGCACTTTAGGAATTTACTGACACAGCCATCCCAAGCTCAGTTAAATGCGCCAAATGACTATACATGATGTCTTCAGAAGATACTAAAACAGAAGAGATCAAGCGGTAGAGGAATCATCACAAAAGAGGTTCCCTAGAAGGGGGAACAAGCAAAACAATCGAGTGGTAGCGGAAGCATCAAAACAGACGTCCCCCAGCTGGGGAAACAAGCAAAACAATTGAGTGGTAGCCGAAGAACCAAAAGAGATGTTCCCCAGCTGGGGAAACAAGCAAACCAATCCCTCCCCCCACTCCAGGTGAACATAACCGAACCTCAACTATATGCGGTAGAACCTATGGATCCGGAAACGGCTAGGATATTGGCCGAGCAATGTGGTATGCCTATTCATGAAATTATTCACGGCGATATGCCCAAGGCTGAGGTAGCACCGAAATTTGTTCACGGGGAGCCTCTGGTCAGTTCTGAGAGGCTTCGGGATATGCCAACACAAATGCGACGATTCCATGAATGGTACATGAAAGCATCAAAAGAACAGCGACATTGGCTCTTACTGAAAGTTTGAAAATCGCATTACTTCACTGGTGACGAGGTCCCTATTGAATTTACAGAATTATTTCAGTTATTCAATCTAAAGGAACTCGACAAAACTATCCTCAGTTCGTATTGTTTGTAAGTGATTACTTTATTTATATAATTAGGTCTCTATCTCAGCTTGTTCAATTCATTGCTGGTAAGTATACTCACTATATTCTTTTGTACGCTATATATAATGATGCAGAATGAAGATGCTCGATTGTAAAAGAAAGGCTATCAATGGATTTGGGTTCATTGACCCACATCGAGTTCATGGAGCTATACTAAAGGTAAACCACTAGAGGTCGAGCACAACTTGTTGCGATTTCTCACGAAACAACATTTTTGTAATGAAATACTATTTCTTACCACGACGGCAAGTGAATTTTTGTACACATTAACTTTTTCTTACTCGATGTTCAGTGTAAATGATGAGTTACTAACGCATTTAAACCTTGTGTAGGTACCACTGGATTCTTCTAAGTATTTCACTTGACTTGGGAAGAGTTCACATCATGGACTCACTAAACAAAGACATTGAAAACTACCGCAGCATTATCGATGCGCTATAGAGGTAATTTCAACCATTATCGCACTATATCGGTTTCTTTCGTTTATTTTCTGGGATATCAAGTAGTTATTAACTCATACATTGATTTTCTTTGTCAGGTAGGGTTTGGACACAGTTCAAGAACCATGTCCGCGGCCAATGGCGTGAGGAGCTATTTTTTAAATCACTCTCAGTAAGTAGTACGAGCTAAGTCCGCGCATCTATTTAATTCTAGTCCGCACATCATGCTAGCGTTATTATTTGATTGAATTCTATTCTTGTAAAGTGCGCGAGGCAGCCACAAGGAACTAATTTATGTGGATTCTACGTGTGCGAGTTCATTCGCATCAGTATTGAGAAGTCCTCGGAAAATGTTCGAATAAATAAACAATATATTCACCCTTTATTTTTATTACAAAAAGTTGTGTTGAGTCTAATTCATACGATCTTCTTTTTATATAGTTGGACGCGATGCGGGACAAGCTCCTACAAGAGGACCTCCTAATAGCAATTCAAGAGGAATTTGCTGCATTTTTTGTCGACGAGGTCATAGACCCACGCGGAGAATACTCTATAGGTAGACCCTAAAGCATCCATATAATGATCTTCATATAATCAAATGGACATACTCTGGACCCGGTTGGGACTCCATGTATGCTTGTAAAAGAAATTATATTATATATTGCGTCAATGTCTACAAGTGCTGTGTAGTAGCGTTCTGTATGTATACGAAAACTTGTTTCTAATGAAAACACAGAATAAAAAATAATTGAACACAAAACACAAAATAAAAAGAAAAACACAAACCCTAAAACCCCATCCCCTGCCGCGGCAGCCAAATGGCCCAAAATGCTGCCGCGGCAGGGAACCTTTAGTCCCGGTTCGTAACACGACTCGGGGCTAAATGTCCTACCGCCCAGCGCGCCTAGCAGGCCACGTGGTTGGACCTCTAACTCCGGTTCGCAACAGAACCGGGGCTAAAGCTTGGACCTTTAGTCCGGCTTTCGCAGTCCCGGTTCGCAATCCCGGGCTCAAGGCCCTTACGAACCGGGGCAAATGGCCTGGTTTCTACTAGTGGGCCCTAGGCACTGCTAGAGCTATGTCGAGGGTTCACTCGGCATTGAAATTACCCTGGGCGTCTACGTTTGTTCCAGTAGTAATAATAAATGAGGTTGTTTTAGTGACTAAATCAGAGATACTTATTATAAATTTGGTTCTTGATTTACACACTAGAAAATGGGGATTTGCGCTAGCGTTTCCCTACACTGCAACACAAACTTGTCCTTTTATCCTGACATGTTCACAGAATTGGTTCGTCCTTGGTCTTTCCTAAAGCATAAATATGTACGCAATGGCGAGGCTCTTCGCTTATCCCACTAACTTCAAACCGTGAAAGGCAAACATAAATAAAACCAGAGATGGCATTAACTGCATGGTGTTTCTTCTGGCTTGCCTGCGTAGGCGTCTTCCATGTCGCCGCCCTCTGCTTCCGCCTGCTCGCCTACCTCGTCCTCTGCCTGCGCCGGCCTAAAGACCTCCGCCGCCTGTACGGCGCGTGGGCGGTAGTCACAGGCCCTACGTCCGGCATCGGCCGGTCCATCTCCCTTGAGCTTGCGCGTCGGGGCCTCAACCTCGTCCTTGTCGGCCGCGACGCCGCCAAGCTGCGGGACATCTCTGAAACGATTTCTAGTATCCATTCAGTCCAGACGAAGACCGTGCTGTTCGACTTCTCCCATGTGTCCACCGTTCAAGGTCACAAAATAGAAAGACGCGACCACATTTACATGTATCACAGTAGTGGGGTCACTCTTGTCGATTGTTTTGCAGGCGACCAGGCGATGCGACGGCTCCAGGAGGCCATCCACGGGCTGGAAGTAGGGATGCTGGTGAACAATGCTGCGGTAGTGAAGCCGGGCGCGCTGTTCATGCACGAGGCGGCCGTGGAGTCCTTGGTTAGGATCATACGGGTGAACATGCTGGCGCTGACGCAGGTTACGGCAGCCGTGCTTCCGGTGATGGTGCAGCGAGGCAGAGGAACCATTGTGAACATCAGTTCAGGGTCGGCGCTGGCCCTACCTTCATTTCCTCTCTACTCTGTCTATGCCGCCACTAAACGGTATGTTCCGCGATATAAATTTTACCTTATCATCATCAGTAGCTGGGACTGCAAACTAATGTGAAGTCCCTGCTATGTGCTATACCTGATAGCAAGATCCTCACATGAGTGTGTTTCGTTCTCTTTAAACAGTTACGTGGCTGAGTTCTCCAGGAGCCTTTCCGTTGAATACAAGAGCAAGGGAATCGATGTGCAATGTCAGGTATTGCGAGGAACAGTGTATCTATCTCTATTGAACGACGTATTTAGTTTTTCATACCCATATGTGCAGTTTAGATGCTGAGTTGCTGCTGGTCCCATCTCGCGCGCAGGTCCCATTCTTGGTGGAGACGAGCATGATATCGAGCGCCGTTAAGGCCAACTTCTTTCCCGTGTTCGTGCCGACCCCGGAGTCCTACGCCCGTGCGGCCGTGCGCCGGATTGGGCACGGATCCATGTCCGTTCCGTACGTCGCGCACACCCTGCAGTGGTTGGTTACCGGTATGTTGCCGGAATTCGTTCACGATAAGTACCGGCTGCAGCAGCATCTACATCAGAGAACCATCTTTCGGAAGCTTAGATCGCGGAAGATTTAAAACTTGAATTCGCGGGATGGTTGGGAGAGTCAGTTGTATTGGACATGGTACTGAGAGAACAATAATTGCTTTCACTCCGAAGGTGTGCTTCGGCGTCCTCCTCCTCCTCTAAAACTTAAGAAATTGAAAACACTCCAAGGATATGATGGGTATCTTTGTGTTTTTAGTTTCATAAATTCAGGACAAGGGGTAGAATATGAAAGCAAAATTGTAACACTACAGTACTGAAAAGCCTGTAACTTTTATACAACATGTCAATCTCTGGATCGGTTCATTGACTTACATAGAACATAGATGAATAACAAAGTAATAATCCATGCATCATAAATATCGAAAGATCCAGAATATTCAATTTATTACAATATCCGCTTAGCTCGATGGCTAGCTCCAATTATTCAAGTAGCAACATAAATAAAGATAACTACTCTATCTTCAAATTGCCCACAAGGAAACAAGTGTCGAGTGGCGTACCACAACCTATGCGATCACTCGGAATCGGAATAACCTGTAACATGAAACGTAGCAACTCTGAAGAGTCAATAAATGGAATGTATGGCAAGTAGAGCTAAATAAGGAGACAAGTATTCCTAGCATCAACATGCTTATTTGGCCAAGTGGGGCTTTGGCTAGCTTGCATTTTTAAAAGTATTTTTCCTACTTTCATAATCAGTTTTAGATTTTATTTGAAAAGATCCCAATTAAGTAACCTATCAATATTAAAACAATTAGGAAATTAGAATAAACGAGAAACATGTCATAACCTCAATATCGAGCAACTCATTTGTCCATAACCGAGGACACGGCTAAGTACTTAGATTAGACACCTTGCAGGGGTTCATACACTTTACCCATGTGGCCCGGCCAACACGCTCGTACCATCACACTCATATTGTGTGATGATAGGGAGAAGACCAAGAAGAGACCGTTCTGGAAGTAGCTCTCCAAGCTCGACACGCACCGTTCGAATCTACCAAAATTCTACATCTCTGGCTACGTGGTTCGAGTTACCACAACCTACCAAGTCCTCCAACCAGCCACCCATTTCTTACTGATATATGGTTGCACACGTAAGCTACCAAATAAACAAGCCAATCATTTTCTCACCCAGGAGATTGATTGATTAAGTTGTTTTAGTTTTCACAACCCAAGACTTTATAAAGAACTTTCAAATGAGGTAACCCAGTCCTCGTCTATCATAGCACGGTAAGCACATCTACCAATGGTGGCTCAACTACAGGAGATTCCTACCACATAGTCTAGGATATAGCATAGCTGTAATAGATCCTATTCATGCATCTACAAAATATACCAGATATGCAGGGAAAATAGTAGGACAATATCATGAACAAAACAACATCTACTTTCCTTGGCTGCAGCGGTCAAAAGCACAATCCTCACACGAGCAAGCGTTGCACTCGTCACAATCTACACGACACAATTTCAACACATAAACAATTCATACATAATGACAAACAAGTGTACAAATGCATGCACGACAAGTTAAACAAGAATTCAGTACTGATTTTATGTTCTCTGATCATTGTGACTACTAATGACATGCATAAAAACCTTTGATGCATTAAAACTATTTATTAAGAATTGTTATTCCAATTAATAGGTTGTTTGGCAAAATATTAAGCCTCTATTGTAAACAGTACTGTTAAGTCTTGAATAAATACTACTGGATAGGTAACATAATTTAGAGCCAGGGGCAACAAGAATCACGCAAAAAGGAGTTACAGATCTTTTTCTATAATTTTTATAGTGCAATATGCCTTTAATTAAACTCAAAACGACTCGTACAGTACACTAGCAATTTTATTTTAGAATCCAATTCTACACAATTTTGTGATTTCAACGGTATATTATTTGTAATTTTTGGTCCTGTAAATCTTTTCCTATGAATTTTTGAAGTTATACATCTTTTCTGACTTTTAATCTATTTTCTAGAAATCCCGGGGAATATTCCCGTTGACGGGTGGGTCCGGCAGACGCAGCGGTTGACCGGTCAGCGGTCGATCCCGGCCGTCTGTTTCGCATCCAACGGCGGGGACGCTCTCCTTCTAGCTTAGCTTGCCCGACGGCGAGATAGTACGACGGCGGCGGTGCTCCAGTGAGGTTGTTCTGTGGGCTATAGGGGAAATGGAAGTGAGAAACGGATTCACCGCGGTGCTCCAAAACAACTAGCAGAGAAAAGGGGTTAAAGAGGTGAGCCTCGGGCTCATACCGAACAATGGCGGCGGCGGCGGTTCGGCACTCCGGCTAGGAATCCCGGCGACAAGGCGGCGTGATAGATAGGGTTTTCCGCGTGTTTCGAAGAGGGTGCCGAGGGCTCTGTAGGCTAGGGAAAAACGAGGCGATATGGCTCGGACTCGGGCGCAAACGGCGAGAGATGCGGTGGTGGTTGCGGTGTCCAGGGCGGAGACGATGGTGACAGCCTAACAGGCGAGACCCACCTGTCGGCGATTGGGGGCGGCTCGGGCTGCGGCGCAGTTGCTGGGTCGACCCGTGGCAGCTGCGCTTGTTGGCTGCTCGCTCGTGGCGCGTTCCTGCGGTTGCTGCTCCCGCTAGTGGACCCCGGATGGGTCGCTGTGGGCTGGCTAGCCCGCCCGGCCATGGTGGGCTACACCGTTTCTTGTTTTCCTTTCCTTTATCCTTTTCCCTAAACTGTTAACTAAATCTGAAACTGTCTGTCTGAATTTTCTGAATTTAGAAATTTTAACCAAACTGTTTTGGCTATAACTTTTGATATATGACTCCGATTTGAGTGAAACAAGTTCCTACAGTTTCGTAATGGAATAACCTGTGTATCTATGCACCCAGAATGTTTATTTAGTACCATTATAGCAGATGCAAGGTAAAAATCCTAGTGGTCACTTTATATGGAAGATCAAGCAATTGTGAGGTATTTATTAAAAGGCCTTTAAAAATGAATTTTTGCAATGATGAATATGATGCAATGCCATGAATGATATGCAACACCAATTCTAATAATTGGGATGTGACAAGACTAACCCCCTTAAGATGAAACTCGTCCTCGAGATTCGCCGTGGCTAGCAAATAAGTGTGGATGGTCTTCTTGGAGGTCATCTTCTTGCTCCCAAGTGGCTTCTTCTTTCATGTGATGGCTCCATTGCACCTTGCAAAACCTGATTGTCTTGCTGCGTGTAAACCTCTCGGATGTTCCCAAGTTTTTGACCGGTTTCTCCTCCTAAGTCAAGTCGTTCTCCAGTTGAACCTCATCTAGTGACACGGTGTCTCTCAACGATGTATCCACCATCTCCGGATGGCACTTCTTCAGCTGAAACACATGGAACGCGTCATGAACAGCGGATAGAGCCTCTGGAATCTCCAACTGATATGCAACCTCTCATTTGAATGCTAGGATCTTATACGGCCCTATAAACTGAGGTGCCAGCTTGCCCTTAATTCCGAATCGGCACGCAGGGTGAAAATCTGAGGTATGCTCGATCCGCAATCTCATCCACCACTTCCTTTCGCTTAGCATCAGCATAGCTCTTCTGCCTTGATTGTGCTAATTTTAGCCTATCCCGAATCAAACTGACCTTCTATTCAACATCCTTGATCAAATATGGACCAAACAACTGACGCTCACCTACACCACCCCACAACAATGGTGTTCTGCATATCTTACCATATAGCACATCGAACGGTGATGTCTTGATGATAGACTGGTAGCTATTGTTGTAAGAAAACTCGACATAAGGAAAATTCTCATCCCATCTAGAGCCATGAGCTAAGGCACAAGCTCTCAACATACCTTCTAGAATCTTATTTACTCGTTCTATCTGACCATCTGTCTGAGGGTAAAAAGCTATACTGAACTCCAACCTAGTTCCCAACGACTCATGCAGCGGGCGCCAAAAGTGAGAGGTAAATTTGGTGCCTCTATCTGACACAATACTCTTGGGAACTCCATGCAGGCACACCATTCTGTCCATGTAAATCTTGGCTAGTCTAGCACTGGTGTAGGTGGTCTTTACTGGTATAAAGTGAGCTACCTTGGGCAAATGATTGACCACTACCCAAATAGAATCCTAACCAGACCTGGTCCTGGGCAACCCTATAATAAAATCCATTCCAACTCTATCCCACTTCCAATCAGGTACTGACAATGGTTGTAGCAATCCTGCTGGCTTCTGGTGCTCAGCCTTCACTCAGCTGTAGACATCACATAAAGCGATATTCTCTATGATATCTGCTTCATATTAACCCACCGATCTTTCCTTCAAATCCATGTACATCTTCGTGTTACCAGGGTGTATAGAGTACAGCAAGTCATGGGCTTCCTGAAGAATCAACTTCCTCATTTCTTGATCGTTGGGCACTCATAGACAATCTCCATACTACAGGGTTCCTTTCTCATCTTCGCGAAATCCCTTTGCTTTACCCTTAGGTACATTTTCTCTTATTCCTTCCATGTCGCTATCCTTCTTTTGAGCCTCCCTGATCATGTCTAGAAGCGTTGGTTTAACTTCTAGTGTTGCCAAATATCCCTCGGATACTACCTCCAACCTGATATCCTTGAATTGTTCACACAAATCCTTGGGTAATTCCCCTACAGTCAAACCATTTGTATAGACCTTCCGACTTAGTGCATCAGCTACAACATTGTCCTTTCTTGGGTGATATTGCAGGTTTAGATCATAGTCCTTAATAAGTTATAACCATCTCCTTTGCCTCATGTTCAGCTCTTTCTAGGTGAATATGTACTTCAAACTCTTATGGTCTGTGTATATATCACAATGCTTCCCCATCAGATAGTGTCTCCACACCTTGAGTGCATGCACAACAGACGCTAACTCTAGGTCATGCGTGGGATAATTCCATTCATGGTGTTTAAGTTGGCGTGAAGTGTAGGATACCTGATAGATCCAAATTTCATCACTTTTTACCATTGGTTTTCCTCTTGTTTATTGCCGGATTTCACTGCAGATTGCCCTTTTCACTAATGTTAATGTCGCAATTAGTGAATCTTTGTTTTCTTGTGATGGTTTTCAGGCAATGAACATTTATTGAAGATCTAATACATTTATGGGCTAATTACACCAGAATAAGAAAATATCCAATTGAAGCCATTTTCATTAGAGGCGTCAGCACGCATAACGACCAATGGTATGGTTGAGACGCGCCCGTACCGTCCGCCCGTACTACCCACCAGCGCCTTCCCTATTTCAATACAAGCAACTTTCGTAAAAGAGCAGACACGAGAAGAACCATAGAACAGAAGTTAGAGCCATCGCAAGTCATCTGGAGGGAGCGATCAGATATGAAAGAGGAGAAGAACTTCCCCTCATTCTCCGATGATCTTCAACCTCAAAACCACACACTCCACCATCATCCCATCATTACTTAGAGAGAGAGAGAGAGAGCGATTGGCACTTGTAAGATTAGGGTTTGAATATTTGATCTACCTTTGGTTTGTATTTGATTGGATCTTTAAATCGCTAAATTGTGGTTTGCTACAATAACTTTGAGATGATTTCTATTTGCAATACAATTATTCCTTTGATCTGTCTACCTCTCATGTCTGACTAAATCCCCATAGGCATGGGAGATGTAGGGGATTGGTGAGATGTGATGTGCCTATTTTATTTCTATCCATTTGTGATTGTTGCAATGTTTATTTAAAAAGTGAGAATGAATATCTATGTTTGCCTAATGCTTGTTATCTAATTTAAGGGCCTAGGTAATATGATCCAAAGATCTCATAGGTATGAACTTGTATGCTAGTAATTCGGCGACCCCCGAGTCACACGACGATATCAAAGAAGAGCTAGCGCTACTCGATGACAACAAGGAACCACCAAGATTAAAGCCTTGATCTGGTCGAAAGACCTTAATTAATGCGTTGACCATGGTCATGGTAACAGACAGATGGATCATTGAGATTACGAAGAATTGGCCATGAGGACTCCTAGTCAGTATATGGGTTGCTTGCCTACTCACTTATAAATAAGAATTATCATTATCACTTATTCCGCTTATTCCATTTGGCACTCTTACAATCACCATGAACTGATTCTCTTGGCGCCTAACTTCTCATCAGCATGACCTTTACGCATCTTCCACATCTTTACTTTGAAGCAATTTACTTATTTCCTAAGAAAGTTCCTCTATATTTTATTAACCACTTCCATAGTAAACATTTGCAGTAAATTCAATAAAGACCTGTGACACCTTGGGTGCGACAGAAACAATGCATAAAACACTTTCCTAGGCTCCTCATTGGGATCGATATAAGAACTAGAATTAATACTTTCGCGAAAAAATTCTCTAACGAACATGTGCACTTGCAGGCTATCAAGATATTTTCTGGCACCGTTGCCGGGGACCTAAGCGGTAAGTGTTGTTTCTTGACAACAACAACCATTGATACCATTCATGATCTCCGTTGAAGATAGAGGTACCACTCGATCAGGAAAAACCTATTTACCTCCATATATTGATCATGTTTTGATCGAGAGATGATTAGAATTGATTGAAAGATTTACTAATTTGTCTATAGACATGAACAGCTTGATTCCGTTGATGGCTGATTTTATCATCACCCGAGGAGACAAACTTGAGCTACCTTTGGGAGAGTATGGGAATCCATCTAGGCACTTGAGGAAAATGCCTAGTCTTTATCCTGAACTAGAGGGCCAGGAATTTGAAATATGTCCTGAGCTAATATATATGATGAAAGAAATTGCTTTAGCAGGGAAAGAAATGGAAGACCCTAGTGATAACTTAGCAAAGCTATACAGCCTTTGTGTCACTCTTAAACCATCAAGTCTACCAATAGAGTTTGTACTTCTTAAACTCTTTCGCTGGTCTTTGAAGGATAATGCTTTAGCTTGGTTACAATCACTACCTAATCATACTATAAAAAGATGGGAGGATTTCATCCAAGAATTCATGCATAAATATTGTTCATTTACTAAAATCATCCAGATCAAACGAAGCATAACAATTTTTTTGCAAATAATTGGAGAAACCTTTTATCAAGCATGGAATAGATATTATGAGATGATTATGAAAGTCCCAAATCATGGTTTTCACGAGAGTCTAGTTATCCAATATTTTTATAATGGGCTTAATGATGAAACAAAAGATATGATTGATCTATCTATAGGAGGGGTAATATGCAACTTGACACTGTAGGAATGTGTTAATATTTTTGAGGTAAGATCCTTTAACGACGAACAATATAACCTAGTTGAGGATATTGTACCACAAAAAGGTATGATTCACATACCATAAGATCTTATATCCGAAGTCGAAAAGTCCATGGAAGAAAAAGGTATAGCTTCAGAACTTGTAGGAGAAAACAAAGTTGACATTCTTAAAACTTATGTAATAGAAGATGATTTAAATCTTGTAATGCAAAAGTTTAAATATCAACAAAATAAATTTCGTGAGAAAAATTATAAACGCCTTATGACACAGGAAAAGAATATAAGAGACTTAACAGAACTTTTTAATGACCTGGATCAAGCCACGAAACATTTAGATAGATATCTAAGTATGGTTAAAACCTAGTGCGAGCAGATAAATGAAACACAAACTTTGATTTTGAACCAAGGAAATTTCAATATTGTTTCTACTAACATTGTTACTAGGCGTGGTACAGAAACTCAGTGTAACACCCCCGGAATCAAGGTTAAACAAATCTAAGACCTTATCCTGACATAATCTTAACCTAGAGCTCGAGGATATTCAGTGAGAAATCGGTAACACAACAGTAACCCTGCAACACCAAAATTATTACACCAAGCTCATAATTGAGCGAAAAACCAAAAAAATACAAGCAGAGGTCACTGACCACAAACATCAAACAACGGAAGACAAATTATGCTATTAAGTATAGCAAACTAAAAAAATGGCCTAAGAGGCCTGAAGAATAACGATCACGTCCGAGCCCATAGATTCTAGGCTGCCGGCCGGGAACCCCAAGCTACTCAACGGTGTCGATTTCGTATGGAACGTGTCTTAAGGGGAACACTTACTCTGCTACAAAAGTATCAACAAAGCAAGGGTGAGTACATGGTGTACTCTACAAGTCTTATGGCTGGTGGGGTTATTTTGCATAAATCCATCTTTGTTTTTGAAACAAGAGGGAGAAGAAGCTCATCTAATCAGAATATTTTAAAAGGGGATAAGAGAGCAACATCTCGAAAGAATTGACCATCATCTTTTGATATCCACCAAAGCAATCCTCATCTCACAACTAGGATCACCCCCTCGTACCCATGATGAAGCATCCTTAACAAACCTTAGTTGCCATGTTTTACGATTAGGTTAATGTTCGCTATGATCTTAGAATTCGGTCACCAAGCATTCATAACCGTGAACATGGCTTTTTGAAAAGATTTAACCCTGCAGGGGCGTACAACTTTACCCACACGTACCAACCGACTCTTAGTGCCATTTGACACACTTCCTTGGTGTGCTGGCAAAGGGTGATTGGACAAGACCATTTTACCTTGCTTTTGCCGAGACCATGAGTCACACCCTAAGGATGGTTCCGCCGTACCAGGTCAAATCTCGAAGCCGGTCCCTAGATATGTGGGCGAGGTTGGTTTATCAGGGGCGCTATCTACCCCAAATAACCTGGTCCACGCTTCCCTACCTGTTATGATGCACCTCCTTCACCGCCTTCGAGAACAACCAGATATGCATATGTCGAATAGAACGCCCGAACTAGGTTACTCGTGGAATCTACTAGGCAAGTTAGTTAATCGTGAGGTCCCCATAAACCCTCGTGTGGCTGTACGCTCATCTTGGTGCAAAGGCAAGAACTCGGTTCCTAGTGGTGGCAAGCACGGGACTACAAAAACCACATCCCACCGTGGCCTCCCATACAAGCCTTAGCATGTTTAACCTTTACCACTGATCTCATCTCATCACGTCCTCCTGTTGGGAAAATGCCCTAGAGGCAATCATGGTTGATGATATTTCTCAATGCCATGTATGAACTACTGATATGTATCATCAAATATGTGATTCGATTGTGGAACTATATATTCATGTTGTTTATACTGATTATCCTTGGTCGTTGAGGTTGTGCTGGACACACAACTTAGACTAATGTGAAAGTCGGCTGATGACTCGGTTCCACTGTCATGGGCATAGAGATGCTATTCTGACTTACACGGATTCGTCTAAAGAGTTTAGCGAGTCGGACTGACCCATATTGAGATGCAATGATCAAGCCGTCATTTGCATGTCTCAATCAATGTAATCCTTAGACCTGAGGTTATTGCATAGTACGAGTTGAGGATCACCGGCTTAGGTTCTGTCAAACGCTTTTCCGTCATTGGGCAGTTATAAAGGCGGAGTTCGGGTCGACTGAGAATGAAGCTGCGTGATGTGAATAACCAAGACGGGATTTTGCCCCTCCATCTGGAGACATATTCTCTGGGCCCTCTCGGAAGATATGATTCGGAAAGCATGGCCATGCATGACTCAGTTAAGTGTTAACCGAGGCGACCGACTAAGAGTTAGTCGGATGAATCACTTATCTCGGATCGAGAAAGAGAGTCGGACTATTTAAGGGATGACGATCATTCGCCTATAGTTCGACAAGGTATATCGTGAGGCAAAAGGGACTCAGACGAAAGTCGCATTGGAAAGGTATGTCGTCATGACTATTTGGTACTTGGGAGTTGGCACGTTCTGCTAGGAGCCTCTACCAACTGATCGGTCACGAGTGAGACTCGAATCGTGTCCGGGTCACCATGAGCCTGTCGGGTCACACACTTAAGAGCGGGAGCGTATTTGGGTTGGACCCAAAAGGGAAACGGACAGAGTCAGTGAGTTGGACTCGCAGTGACTAATATAGGCCTTTTAGTGAATGGGCCACAAGTGAATGGAGCCCACTTTCACTCCCTATATAAGCTGGGGAGCAGGTGCTTAGAGCACACGGTTAGGTCACTCCATGTGTTGGAAACCCTAGCTCCAGTCCAGTCCAGTCCTATCACTGTCGTACCGGACCTAGCAGTCCATCGCCGACGCTCCTGCTCGTACGTGTGGATACCGGCGGAGGTGCTGTACGTTCAGCACTTCGACGATCGTGGAACCGGAACGGATCGTGAGGCGTGGACAGGAAAGATCGTGAGGACTGCACTGCATCAAGAGACGTACTTCATCGATTCCGCAACCGCGCGTCTAGTGGTAATTCTCGTGGCCTACTACCTCAGCTAGATCTTGGGTTCACCACGTAGGAAAAAGTTTTGTTTTTATCTGCGTGGCACAACAGTGGTATCGGAGCGTTAGCTTCTGGTTTTAGGCTCGAGATCATGCATATGTGATATGCGGTTGGCGTTAGATTGGATCTAATTGCAGTTTTGGTGGTCGATCTATGAGATGGATCGGTTTTGTACAAAGTTGATTGGATCAACTGTACTGGGGGGAATGGATGATCTAGTTTCCGTGATCTAACTGCTAAGGTCGTGGAACGACATACCCCTACCAGTCGGCTTCCGCCATCGGGGTAGACTGTGACACGTAAACCTGGATGCGATGATTGAAGATCAAAGAGTTTGGTCGAATCGGAGTCCGGATCGGATGTGGGACCGCCGGCTTCGCCCGGTCGTAGCGCCTTAGATGTCGTTGCGAGTTTCACAACGCCGGCAGATATCGTATCTATGCATAACTTGTTTTTGCAGGATGATGTTGTGAATGGTATGGCTTATGTGCATGTGATGTGTGTAATCCATACGTGATCTACGTATCACGGTTTTTGTCAGCCGGCTGGAGCCTAGGTGCTGTCATTTTATTGTATAACAACCTGCGTGTCCGATTCTCTATGTAATTTACATTACTAGCTAGTGTAGTTGTTTGGAGAACCCGGATGGCATGCAAGTCGATGTACAAGTCGGCTACATGTTGTAAGGCGGCACGTGACAAGAGTTGACACGAGTCGAATTACAAAGCTTCGTGGAGATGGAGATCGCCATGAAGAGAGCCAAACCATTTCACAATATAATTGCTTTATTTTGTGTTATTGTTATGTCTCTGTTTTACCTCTATTAGATAGTTGGTAGAAAGTAATCCCTCAAAGAAGGTCTAGTCGGTTTCCCCGCCAGTGCTGCACCATCACTGGTCAGACATTTTTGGTAGTGGGATCATAAAATTGTGGTGCGATCAATTCTTTCCGACTAGGTGGGTTTGAGTCGGACTCTTACAGCAGAAGCACTCGGTAATCTAGACGGGTCTATCACAACGGTTGTGGGACTTGGGGAAAAGTCGGATGGGAGCCGGGGCATGTGATGCCACCCATCCAACAGGAGTCGTATGAGATACGGTTGACAAGGAGTTGTCTACCTAGATCACTTGATAGCTAGCGGTGATGCTAAAGCTCACTAGTCGACTTGCTTATTTAGGGTCCTGAATCACTAAGAAACCATCGGAGGGGTGTTGGTTCTAGTGGGAGCATAAGTATTAAAGTGTTTAATATGCTTGCTATTTTATGGATACATGTCTTAAGAGTTTTGCATATTTTCTGTTGTAGATCAATGGCACCTAGCAGTTTTCCTCAGATTTCCAGTTTTGCTTTGAGAACCATCTTAGAGAAAGATAAACTAAATGGAACTAACTTCACCAACTGGTATCGTAATCTGAGAATTGTTCTCAAGCAAGAAAAGAGGGACCATGTCCTAGACAACCCACTTCCAGATGAGCCGAATGAGAATGCGACTGTCGCAGCCACCAATGCCTACCGTCGGATTTGTGATGAATCCACGGAGATTAGCTGTCTTATGCTTGCTCACATGGAACCGGACTTGCAACAGCAGTTCGAGAATGTTGAGGCCTACAATATGATCGAAAGCCTCAAAAGTATGGTCTAGGCTCAGGCAAAGACTGAGAGGTATCAAGTCTCTCAGGCTTTGTTGATCTGCAAGCTTAAGGATGGTGATCCACTGAGTCCGCATGTGATCAAGATGGTTGGTTACGTGTAGTCTCTGGAAAGGCTGGGCTACCGCATTAGCGAAGAGTTCGCTACGGACATAATTCTGAACTCTCTTCCTAGTGCCAATTTTCAGTTCATATCGAACTACCACATGCATGGTATGGATAAGAAGCTCACTGAATTACATGGGATGCTCAAGCAGGCTGAGGTGGATCTTAAGAAAGGTGCCACTCAAGTGTTGATGGTACAGAATAAGGCTAAGTTCAAGAAGAGTTCTTGGACTAAGAAGAAGAAGGCAAAGTCGAGAGGTAAGGCTGAGGACCCGATCCAAAGCGCTTCCTCAGGGACTGAGCCATCTTCTGCAGCCGGATCCACTTGCTTCTACTGCAAGGCGGATGGCCACTGGAAGAGGAATTGCAGCAAGTATCTGGCTAATAAAGCCAAGAGTGGAGGTGTGACTTCCGGCTCAGGTACGCTTGTTTGCAATGTTATAGACATTTATCTTGTCGATGCACTTGGTAGGTCTTGGGTATATGATACCGGATCAGTCATTCACATATGCAACTCGTTGCAGGGACTGGTAAAAACTAGGAGCGTGGCAAGAGGCGAGGTTGACATTCGGGTCGGCAACAAAACAAGAGTTGCTGCGTTGGAAGTCGACACAATGCAACTTCATTTACCTTCAGGATTCTTAATGGAGCTAAATAATTGTTATTATGTTCCAGTGCTTAGTCGAAACATTATTTCTACCTCGTGTTTGATGAGACAAGGCTATGAGTCGAATATTAAGAATAATGGTTGTTCTTTATATTTGAATGATATGTTTCACGGCTTTGCACCCATCCAGGACGGGTTATTTATTTTGAATCTTGATAGTGAATATGTCTATAATATAAATGTGAAAAGGTTAGAACCAAATGATCTGAATATGACTTACTTTTGGCATTGTCGGCTTGGTCATATAAGTTGGAAACGCATGAAGAGGCTCCATGATGATGGACTCCTAACTTTGTTCGACTTAGAGTTGTTCGAGACATGCGAATCCTGCCTTCTCAGCAAGATGACCAAGACACCTTTTGCAAAGAGTTGTGAAAGGGCGTCCGACTTACTGGGACTAGTACATAGTGATGTATGTGGCCCAATGAGCACGGCATCAAGAGGTGGTTATGATTACTTCATTACCTTCACTGATGATTTGAGTAGATATGGATATATCTACTTGGAATAGTTCCCCAGCTCACTCCTCCAGGAACGCCGCAGAGAAACGGTGTGTCAGAAAGGAGAAATCAGATCTTGTTGGACATGGTACGATCAATGATGAGTCGGACAAATATGCCTTTATCATTTTGGGGTTATTGTCTAGAAACTACAGCGTTCACACTAAACAGAGTACCATCAAAGTCGGTAGAGAAGACACCGCATGGGATGTGGACTGGCAAGAAGCCGAGTTTATCTTTTCCTAAGATTTGGGGTTGTGAAGGTTTTGTCAAGCGACTTCAGTCGGACAAGCTTACAGCTAAGTCGGATAAGTGTATTTTCGTAGGATATCCGAGGGAAACCTTGGGTTACTACTTATACAACCGAGAAGAGGGCAAAGTGTTTGTCGCTCGGAACGGTGTCTTCCTTGAGAAAGAGTTTTTCAGTCGGGGAGTCAGTGGGAGCACGGTGCAACTCGAAGAAATTCGAGAGGTACTGGCTAGTAGCGAGTCGGCAAAAGCCTTGGAGGTTGAGCCGGTCGTGGTACCTGAGGCGGAAATAGCACCGACGCTGCGAAGGTCGGCCAGATTGTGAAGTGTTCATGATGTGTTACTGTTAGACAGTGATGAGCCGACAACTTATTCGGAAGCGATGGTCGGTTCTGATTCTGAGTCATGGCTTGGAGCCTTGAGATCCGAGTTAAAGTCCATGGATGAAAATCAAGTTTGGAACTTGGTTGATCTGCCAGACGGTGCAAGACCGATCGAGTGCAAATGGGTCTTTAAGAAGAAAACTAATATGGATGGAAATATTTCTGTCTATAAAGCACAGCTTGTCACGAAGGGGTTCCGACAAGTTCAAGGAGTTGACTACGATGAGACTTTCTCTCCCGTGGCGATGCTTAAATCAGTTCGGATCATGTTAGCTATAGCAGCCTATTTCGACTATGAGATATGGCAGATGGATGTCAAGACGGCTTTCCTTAATGGAAATTTAACCGAGGACGTGTATATGATACAGCCCGAGGGTTTTGTCGATCCGGCTAATGCTGACAAGGTATGCAAACTTCGGAAATCCATTTATGGGTTGAATCAACCATCTCGGAGTTGGAACATTCGCTTTGATGAGGTAGTCAAATCGTTTGGCTTCATCAAGAGTGATCATGATTTTTGTTTATACAAGAAGTTTAGTGGGAGCAAAGTAAAATTTCTGATCTTATATGTGGATGACATATTACTGATTGGAAATGATGTCCAGATGTTGCAAGAGACCAAGGAATCATTGGAAAAGAGTTTTTCAATGAAAGACTTGGGTGAGGCGACTTACATACTAGGAATCCGGATCTATAGAGATAGATCAAGGCGGCTCATTGGATTGAGTCAGAGTACATATTTGGACAAAGTGTTGAAGAAGTTCAACATGGAATCTTCTAAGAAGGGGTTCTTACCGATGTCCCATGGTGTAAAACTTAGCAAGACTCAGTGTCCTTCGACAACTGATGAGCGAAGTCGGATGAGTGCGATTCCGTATGCTTCTACAATCGGATCCATCATGTACGCTACGATTTGTACTAGGCCGGATGTTTCCTATGCTATAAGTGTTGTGAGCAGGTACCAGGCTGACCCTGGAGAAATCCACTAGGCAGCGGCTAAAAATATCCGCAAGTACTTGAGAAGGACTAAGGATATGTTCCTGATTTATGGAGGTGAGGATGAACTCAGTGTAAGGGGTTACACGAATTCGAGTTATCTCACTGACTCGGATGATTCTCATTCGCAATCCGGATATGTGTTTGTAATAAACGGAGTGGCTGTGTGCTGGAAGAGTTCCAAGCAAGAGACGGTGTCTGCATCTACGACAAAGGCTGAGTATATTGCTGCCTCAGAGGCGGCAAAGGAAGCCGTTTGGATGAGGAATTTCCTCATGGATCTTGGTGTGGTTCAGGGCTCGTCCAATCCGTTAGACATGTATTGTGACAACAATGGTGCTATTGCACAAGCCAAGGAACCTAGACAACACCAGAAGAACAAACATATACTCATGCGGTACCACCTTATTCGCCTGTTCGTTGATCAAGGTGATATCAAGTTATGCAAGGTACACACGGATGCAAACATTACAGATCCGTTGACAAAGCCACTTCCACAGCCGAAGCATGAGGCGCACTTGAGAGCTATGGTCATTAGATGCCTAGACATGTGATGTCGGATGATTGACTCTAGTGCAAGTGGGAGACTGTTGGGAAAATTCCCTAGAGGCAATCATGGTTGATGATATTTCTCAATGTATTCAAAAATTTATAGTCCATGTATGAACTACTGATATGTGTCATCGAATATGTGATTCGATTGTGGAACTATATATTCATGTTGTTTATACTGATTGTCCTTGGTCGTTGAGGTTGTGCTGGACACACAACTTAGACTAATGTGAAAGTTGGATGATGACTCGATTCCACTTGTCATGGGCATAGAGATGCTATTCCAACTTACAGGGATTCGGCTAAAGAGTTTAGCGAGTCGGACTGACCCATATTGAGATGCAACGATCAAGTCGTCATTTGCATGTCACAATCAATGTAATCCTTAGACCTGAGGTTATTGCACAGTCCGAGTTGAGGATCACCGGCTTAGGTTCTATCAAACGTTGTTCTGTCACTGGGTAGTTATAAAGGCGGAGTTCGGGTCGACTGAGAATCAAGCTGCGTGATGTGAATAACTAAGACGGGATTTTGCCCCTCCATCTGGAGAGATATTCTCTCGGCCCTCTCAGAAGATATGATTCGAAAAGCATGGCCATGCGTGACTCGGTTAAGTGTTTACCGAGGCGACCGACTAAGAGTTAGTCGGATCAATCACTTATCTCGGATCGAGAAAGAGAGTCGGACTATTTAAGGGATGACGATCATTCGCCTATAGTTTGACAAGGTATATCGTGAGGCAAAAGGGACTCAGACGAAAGTCACATTGGAAAGGTATGTCATCATGACTCTTTGGTACTTGGGAGTTGGCATGTTCTGCTAGGAGCCGCTACCAACTGATCGGTCACGAGTGAGACTCGGATCGTGTCCGGGTCACCATGAGCCTGTCGGGTCACACACTTAAGAGCGGGAGCGTATTTGGGTTGGACCCAAAAGGGAAACGGACAGAGTCATTGAGTTGGACTCGCAGTGACTAATATAGGCCTTTTAGTGAATGGGCCACAAGTGAATGGAGCCCACTTTCACTCCCTATATAAGCTGGGGCGCAGGTGCTTAGAGCACACGGTTAGATCACTCCATGTGTTGGAAACCCTAGCTCAAGTCCAGTCCAGTCCTATCGCTGCCTTACTAGACCTAGCAGTCCATCACCGGCGCTCCTCCTCGTACGTGTGGATATCAGCGGAGGTGATGTACGTTCAGCACTTTGACGATCGTGGAACCGAAATGGATCGTGAGGCGTGGAACAGGAAAGATCGTGAGGACTGCACTGCATCAAGCGACATGCTTCATCGATTCCGCAACCACGCGTCTAGTGGTAATTCTCATGGCCTACTACCTCAGCTAGATCTTGGGTTCACCGTGTAGGAAAAAGTTTTTTTTCTCTGCGTGGCACAACACCTCCTATCATACTATATTATCTGCATTTGATACATCATATGGATGAACCAGCACTGACAACTAAGCATGGCTAAGCAAGACTCAGATATAAGCTCTAGCAGTGCACACAAGCCAAACCTGGTTATGCTAGAAGCAATGGATCAGGTAATATAAGCTCAAAGCGAGTAATGCAACAGATAGGATACTCTATCTATCAATAAAAGACCATAGTAGAATCGTATGCATCATGGAAAGAATTGAAATGCTTTCGAAATCATAGAATTGTATAATGGTGTGGCTATGCTTGCCTTTGCATGTTTATAACCAATAAGCAAAACTTCGTAAGCCTTGTGCTTGAATTGATTACAACTGGACAAGTATAGTTTGTCGATCTTCGATGGTGTTGACCTCGGTCTTCAATCTCAATATCAATATCATATTCTACCAGGAAGAAGCAAACACCGAAAAGAAAGGGGAACAATCAACACATGCCATCGATGCAATTCTCAAGCAAGGATGATGATATGACAAGTTTAATAGTATTGAAATGATACCCTAAAGCAATCTTGGCAATTTAAGCGTGATCCGAGGGGTCCAAACCCTAATAAAGGAGAGACCCCGGAATCACCTACGGGGGTTCAAATGTGCTTCTAATTAAACTTGTAATTAAAGTTGTTGAGCAATGCATGAGTATACATTAAATAGGTAGATCTAATTTTTCTAAACATTTTGATATATTATACATATTTTTCTAACTTATAAATAATTACTTATTGAATTTATAAGATGTAAACCATTTTTGAAAATATTAAACCAATTTAAATATGTTTACTGCGTCCTTATGACGTCACCACAAGGCTGGGGGACATTTTTCACTGGGGCAACGCCTACCCATAGTGACTGATAGAGGGGCCCCAGGCCACCTCAGCTGCCACGCCAGCGGGCGGGAGCCACCCGTGTTTGACCGGGGTGACTCGTGCGCTACTAACGCACGGGTGACGTCAGCATGACGTCACGCCGGTGGGAGATCTCAGATCAGCGACAGGGCGGTGCTAGGGGACTCGTGGGACGAGCGCGGAGGGGTGTGTTAGACGCAGCTCGACGTGGGCGACCTAACTACAGCGGCGCCGCCACCTGAAGGTCGATGGAGCCTGGCTGGCGACGAGGCCAGGCGGCGCTTGTAGAGCTACGCCGGCCGGCAAATACAGTGAGAAAGCGAGCAAGCGGAGGGTGCCTAGAGCACTAGAAGCTCACCCCAGAGCGGTTGATGACGACAACGAGGCAAGGCGATGACCGGAGCGACGGTGATGGTGACAGTGGAGCTCGTTAGGGTTGGGGGAGATGACCCCGATTTGGGTGATTGGGAGCACGCCGGCATGCAAAGCTTGGTGGGGAAGAACGAGAAGACGACGGTGGTCCTAGATGTGTCCTCAGTGGAGATTGGGGCGATCGGAGATGGTGGGGATGCGGCGGCCGGTGAGCTAGGGTTTCGGGTTCCCACAGCAGAACGAGAGAGAGCACGAGGGAGAGTGATAGGTAGAGGGGAAGAAGTCCACGTCACAGCTTGGTCTGATCCTCCTCCAGAGCACGATGGACGGCGGCGACACAGGCACGCAGCAACTTCTAGCTGGGGAAGACGACGAGCATTTTGCAGAAACCCCCCAGGAAAAACAGAAAACAACCCGAGGTGCCTCTCTGCTAAAGATTTTGTTAAAAACTCCCTATACTTTTATAAAATAGAGGAAAACAGCTAGAGAGACTCTAAATTCATTTTATTTTGAATTCTTTTCACCCTTTTGAATAGTTTGCAATAATTTGGTGATCCCAAATACACCAAACTTGCATAAAACTTTAGTAAAATTGTTGTGTCTTCCCTTAGCCAATTTGGAAAGATCACAAGGCTCACTGGGAATGTTTTGAGAGTATTCAAAATGGAGAGCACTCACATAGAGAGTTAGGATTTTTCTTTATTCTTGTTTGCATGCATTTTAAAATATGATGCTCATGAATGCACAATCAAATCCCTAATTGTAATTAACTAAAACTTGGGTGTTACAGATCTATCGCCTTACGAGAATCTCTACCCGAGATTTCGCAGGTAGGAAGAAGGAGGATAAATAGGGTCACTTCTAAGTATAAGAGGGAAACACACTAACAACACAGGGTATCTCATGGTCAACTCATGAAGGAGTGTTTAGATACATCTCTGAGATGACAACATGAAACACGTCAAGGTAATAGAGGAAAACATGAAGAGAAGGTTTCAAGTTGTTAAACAACTGGTCTTCATAAGGATTGAGACCATGGAGTTTCGGAAGAGTTTAAGCTTCTAAAGAGGAAAGTTTACAACAGAAAGAACATAAACATAGACTTCGAGAGTGGAAACTCTACTAGATGGCTTAAGTAGAGCTTTCAGGGATACAAAGATACGGATAAGCAAGTTGTTGAATTACTTTTGATACATAAGGATCACTCTTTCGTTCAACAGAAGGTCAAGATAGAAAGGTGTTTTTGTGGTGAGGACTCATAGGAGTTACAAGGAACATGTAACATGAGGAACTCATGATTACTAAAATCATAGTCACTCTATGAACATGGCCGAGATACAAAGGAAACTCTCTATTCATCCAGGGTTACCAAAATCTTTGCCAAAAAGATCTTCATATCACTTTACACCACCAGATGAATAGGTAAGAAAAATTCCTGATGACATGAGGAAAAAGAAACTTCATTCACAGACTTCAATTACTTGGCTCAACAAGACGCTTTCCAACATAAAATGGTCTAGAGGATCGACCGAGAGACATTTAGCAGCACTACTTTAAATGTTCTCCTTGATGTTCGGAATACTAATATCAGACTTCTAATAAGCCTTCAATTAGTCAACAATTATAGGTCGGACTTCGGATACAAATGAAACCATAAGCACAACTCCTATAATAAATCATAGAGTAAGCCTCATGAAGAGTGGTTGTTATTTGCTGATTCAAGAGGATATGACAATAAGCCTTCCAACTAATTGTGTCAACCATTACATCAATTTTGCCAGATTTCCAAATAGGCCTATGTCAAAACCTTGTAGAACACCAACTAACATATCTTCTTGGGATTTATATTTGGTTAGATGAATGATACTTTAGACTCAGCATGTCCGAATAGAAAGCTTGCAGCATTTACCACAAAGGTAAAGTCACTAGATTCTCAAGATATGGACTACAGTGTTAAGCTCCAATAGACTGAGCTATTGCTAACAACTTGCGAAAGAACAATTGCTTATACACAAAGTAGTTGCAACGAAATATACATATGTGCTTAAAGGGAACAAGGATAACTCTACTCGAATGCACGGCGACATCTTTCAACAATTGCACGTGAATTGGAGAAGGTTACTTCTAACATCCATAACACATTCTTCAAGATGACCCGAAGACGGTTCTTAAATTTTTTCCAACATTAATGCCAAATGTTCCATATGAATCTAGTTTGACATGGAGAAAATAAGGATATTGTCGATGGGCTCAACAACAACCTTATAGAGATACTCCATTTGGATGAACTCATATGTTGTATGAACAAAGCAAAATATTGGTCAGACCAAGGGACATGGAGATGTACTCAGGTGAAACATCAGAAGTAGTATTATCATCTAGATAGTCCTTGGAACTGAATTTCATTTGACGATAACCTAAATCAAATCAAAGGTGGGGTAAGATAACATATCCATGAAGGAATACTATCTTTCTTTAGCACGGACAAAACTAGACATCACTTTAAGATAAACTAAGTCGGATAGAACTTTTGACTTACAACTCTCCAAGTTGTTTAAGCTTAACCAACTAGTTCAGGGGTATCCAGTACGGATCCTTGGAGAACAAGAAGTTCAAAGAACCTACTTTCTCAAGAACTTGACAACACGGTCACGTGGCAACATGGCGATACTTCTAATAGACATCTAGAATATCACGAATCACCGATATGTCACTTAGTTCGAGAGGAAACTTGCTTGGTAAGGCAAGAAGACATAGTCTCAGAGCTTTGGCACAAGCCTAACTCTTTGACCAAAGAAAGTGCACCAATATAACGGACTTGGTTAACCATCATAGTGTTAGGGTTAACCATCATGCTAAGAATGAATCGAATGTTCTTAGGGTTCAAAGCAATAAGGATTGCTAAGAATCTTAGATGACCACATTATTACGCACACACATCATTCCTAAACGCGAAATCTCGGGGAAAGGGTGGGTATTTGTTGGGTTTGCAGCATAGAAAACAAAAAAAATCCTACGATGGGAACTAAACATCAAGATCTATCTACTAGATACAAGCAACGGGCGGATATACATCCATAGAGAACTTACCCTCGAAAACAACAAAGCTTTATTAACGAGTTGGAACTCGTGGATGATGTAGTCGTACACTTGCCGATCTCATGATCGTGATGAAGTCCAGCAGGTCCGGCTCTAGCACGTCCATCAGATCCAGCTCCAGCAAGTCCAGCACCACCAAGTCCAGCACCGCAAAGCAACGGCGCCTCCGTGATCGCACACATGTCCGGTACCTCGACAACCTCCGTCCCTTGCTCCAGCAAAGCAGCGGAAGAAGCAATTCCTTTCTAGATAAAGCCACCGGGAACATGTATCTCGCTAATCTGAGACCATGGGGAATAACTGGAGGGGGAGAGAGATCCTTCACGAGGAGGTGTGTGTTGTGAGGAGGAGAGGGGGGCCTTTTATAGGGAAGAGGGGGCAACCAAGGGCCATGGCGTGGAAGCCATGGTGGTTCCCCCACCTCTTCCATCATTCATGTGGTGGATGCTCCACTCACATAAATATGCCTCCACTCACACTTCCACTCACATGCATTAAATTTCCACCAAATTTAATGCAAGCTCTCATTAAACAAAACTATTTTATTTATTTTATTCAGAATTTTGTTAATTACATTAATTAACAAGCATTCACATAAAACCCCCTACAACATTTCAATATCACATGCAGAACCAGTTTCAGCAATTTCACCCGAAATAATTCCGGTTTCCATCGAAATGATTCCTACGCTTTCTTAAATCATTATCTAAAACATATTTGCTCCAAATGGTGTCGGTATCCCTTAAGTGTGTCACCCTACGGTTCAAAAATAATGCAGACATGATCGCGACCCCTCTCCGATCAATAATCAGCAGCGGGACCTGGAGATCCGTACTGACTCCCACATATTCAACGATGACTCTTGTGATCGTGTGAACCTTTAACGTTGATACGTCCAAAACATATCTACTTTCCCGAACACTTTTGCTATTGTTTCTCCTCTAAACTTGTGTGATTTGGATGTAACTAATGCGGACTGACACTGTTTTCAGCAGAATTACCTTGGTGTCTACTTTTTGTGCAGAAAACCAACTATCAGGAAAAATCCCAGAAAATATGCCAAAAATCCTATTTCACCCGAAGACTCTAGGAGCTAGAATACGAGACGGAGAAGAGCTAGGGGGTGGCCACACCACCTGCTAGCGTGGGCCAGGCCAGGCCGCACCAGGGGGTGGTGTGGCCCCCCAGGCACCCCCTCGGCCTCTCTCTTCACCTATAAGGAGCCTTCTGACCTAAAAACTTCGGGGGGTTTGAAATTTTCCACAAGGAGTTCCGCTCCGCCCCACCACCAGGTTCCACGAAACAGCACCAGAAACTCCGTTCTGGCACCCTGCCGGGACGGGGAATTGGAGGAGATCATCGCCATCATCATCACCATCGCTTCTCCATCGACCATCCATGTTTCCCCCATCTATGAGTGAGTAATCCCCCACTGTAGGCTATGGGGATGGTAGGGATTGGATGAGATCGTTCATGTAATGGCATCAGATTGTTAGGGCATGGTGCCTAGTATCTTTTATTAGTGCTTTATGACTTTGTTGTGACTTGTTGTGCTTAATGCTTGTCACTAGGGCTCGAGTGCTATGATTTCAGATCTGAACATGTTATTGATTCATTATGATAGTATTGTTCTTGGTCTTATCTACAAGTTGTATACACATGTTGATGTCTAGAACCTATGGCCCTGAAGTGACAGAAATTGGGATAACCGAAAGGGAAAGGTTTTGATGTGAGGATCACATGTGTTTACGGAGTGTTAATGCTTTGCTCCGGTGCTCTATTAAAAGGAGCACCTTAATTGCCAGTAGTTCCCTAGAGGTCCCGCTGCAAATGGGCTGGCATGACAAAAGATGTTGTGCAAGTTCTCATTGTGAGCACGTATGAAAATATATGGAACACATGCCTAGGATTGTCTAGTACTTGGATGCTTTATCTTATTTATCTACAATTTCCCTATGTTCTGATTGCTATGTGAATTGTCTTGTCCATGCAACGCCCGTCCATCCATCCCTATGCCTACCGCACTCGAATCCCATTGTTTACTGCTTTTGTTACTACTGTCTTTTCTTTACTACTGCTGTTACTTTACTATTCCTACTAAAAAACTGTTGCTACTGATAAACTGCTGTGAGCAAGATTGTTTCCAGGTGCAGCTGAATTGACAACTCAGTTGTTAAGGCTTATAAATATTCTTTGGCTCCCCTTGTGTCGAATCAATAAATTGGGTTTCACTTCCCTCGAAAATACTGCGATACACCCTCTATACTTGTGGGTCATCAAGACTATTTTCTGGCACCGTTGCCGGGGAGCATAGCTTTATTTATCAAGTTCACTTGGATTCTCTATTGTTCGCTGCTATCCATTCATCATGGGTAAGTCTCGTGATGGCAATTTTCCTATTTTACCATCCACTAGAAGAAGAGGTACGGTGCTGAACACCTTTGTTGCTCTTGATTCACCGTCTGTTCTGAGTAAGTTCGTTACACCACCACATACACATGCTACACACACTACTACTACTGCTGAATCTGAAACTTCTGATGCTTATGATGCTGCTTCTACTGTGCTTGATAAGAGTGGTTCATTAGGTCCTTTCCTAGATGCTACGATTGCTAGAACTATAGCTGGAAATACCAAAACTCCTAATGAAGACACTACCACTCCTGTTAGCTCACCTGAGTCTAGTGAGAGTTATGATATTGAAGATGGTTATGTTGAGATGACCGATGAGTTTATTAAAGAATGTAAGAACACCCATGATAGGAGCGCTACTAAGAGTCTCCTTGAGAGGCGTACTATTAGACCCAAATTGTCTCCTGATGCTAAGTTTGTTGCTTCTCCATAAACATTATAGATGAAGATTATGATTTCTCTCTCGATATATCTTACATAGCTATTGTCGAGAAAGAACCTTTTTGTGGGACTAAGAATGAAAGTGCGGTAGCACATATGAATGAACTTTCTACCATGAGTGGCTTGTTTTCTGATGATATTAAGATACGTACTTACTTTGTTGCTAAGATTTTTCCCTTTTCACTGAAAGGAGAAGCTAAAACTTGGTTTAGTGATTTACCTCCTGGATCTATTGACAGCCTTGAGTGCTTGATTAGTACTTTCCCGCAGAAATATTTTCCTCCCAATGCTAGACATGCTATTTTGTAGGAACTTTTTGATTTTAAACAGGGAGAAAAATAGGTATTGCCCAAATCTTGGGCAAGGTTTTGTGCTTTGATTCATGCACAGGCTGGAAGTCCATTACCTAAGAATGAGCTTCTTCATATATTTTATAATGGACTAACCGAAGAATCTTAGACATACCTAGATAGTTGTGCTGATTGTGTTTTCAGGAATAGGACTCCTAAGGAAGCTGAGGAATTAATGGCTAAAATAAGCAAGAATTATGAAGATTGGACTCCTCCTAAATGATGAAGTGATGAAGGAAGCTAAGAAATTTCTTAAGGACAAGGGAATTAAAGCTGCCGATGTCAAGAATTTACCTCCTATAGAAGAATTATGTAAGCCTATTCCCTAATCACCCACTATTGAGGTACACTCTCTCCAACACTTTGATGAAGGTGATATCCCTTACGCTAAACCTCCTGATCAATGCTTAGAAGAATTTGATATCTTTATTGTTAAGCAAGATAACTTTAATAAAAGGGTGCAAAATCATCTAATGGAAAACACTAGAGCTATTGTTGAGTTGAAAGATATTGTGGAAAGAACCTCTAATGATGTTAAAATGATTGTTAAACACGTTCAAATGGTTCAAACTCAAATAGATCAACTCGTTAAAGTGCAAAATGACTTGCTAGTTAATGTTGCTAAAGAAAAACATGCTTATGAAATTAGAAGTAGAAGTGGAGCTGCTACCCAGGATCCTCTATATCCTGAGGGGCATCCAAAAGAATTGAGCAGGATTCTCAACAAGATGAAAATAGTGGTTCTACTCGTAAGAAAAGGAAAAAGAAACATAAACCTGTTGTAGAACCCTCTGAACCTGCTATAGATCGTAATAGTATATCTATCTCTGATGCTGAAACTGAAAGTGGTAATGAAGAAAATGTTGTTCCTAATGAAGAAAAAGTTGAACAAGAACCTGAAAACCACACTAAGAATACTAAATACACCACAGAAGATTTTATTGCTAAGAAACCTGGTAGTGAAAGAGAACCTTGGGTCCAAAAACCTATAAATTTCCCCGATAAGAAACACAAGTCAAAGGAGGATGAACATTATAATAAGTTTTATGAGTGGATGAAGCCTTTATTCTTGCAAATTACTTTGACGGATGCTATTAAATTGCCTCCTTACTCAAAGTATATGAAGGACATTGTCTCGAATAAAAGGAAGATCCCTAATGAAGAAATTTCTACTTTGCTTGCTAATTATTCCTTTAATGGTAAAGTCCCTAAGGAACTTGGAGACCTAGGGACTCCAACTATCCCTTGCTCTATTAAGAACAGTTATGTTAGAACAGCTTTGTGTGATTTGGGAGCTGGAGTTAGTGTTATGCCTTTATCTCTCTATAAGAGGCTTCAGCTTGAAAAATTGATACCAACTGATATATCTTTGCAAATGGCTGATAAATCCACCACTATTCCTGTGGGTATATTTGAGGATGTACCGGTTCAGGTGGCTCAAAACTGCTTGATATTAACTGATTTTGTTATGCTTGGAACGCCTGAAGATGATAATATGTCTATTATTCTTGGGAGACCTTTTCTTAATACTGCAGGAGCTGTTATTAATTGTAATCAAGGAAAGGTGACCTTCAATGTTAATGACAAGGAACATACTATCTATTTCCCCAAGAAGATTGAAAGGACTTATGGTTTGAATTCAATTGAACATGTTGAAGGCATTCAAGTTGGAGAAATATATTGTCCCATACCAAGAGAAAAAATTTGAAACTATTATGATTGGGACCATTGCTATCAAGGTTAATGTAACATAATCATTAGTGGAGTACAAAGTTTTGTCTCATATGCAATTGTTTTGGTAGCAAGACTTGATCAACCTTGCTAACAAAAGGATTCCATTGAACAAAACAATGTTTTCATTATGATTATCTCCGTTTATTTCTATCTTTTGCATTTTAGTTTTTGCTTTCGTTTAGTTTTCTTTGTGTTGATAGTTGCTTGCATGTTAGAACTTCTGTAGTTCTAGCCTTGTTTTGTCTTTGCATCATGTTTCCAACAGAAAAAAAATCTGTCTGTCAGAAAAATCATTCTTCTATTTCTGAAAAGTGCCCAAAAATAAAGTGTCTCGAAAAATTCCAGAAAATTCATATTAAATTTTTACGTGAAAAGCGGTAGAGGAGTACCTGGGAGGTACCAGGGGGCCCCACCAGGCAGGCACACCACATGGTGGCGCGACCAGCCTTGGGTGGCTCCATGCCCTGGTGTGGGCCACCCCTGGCCCCCCACTAACTCTCTCACCTGCCACTTTCTTCTCTCTCCCGAGTAAGCTCCAGTTCACAGCTCAATATCGCGTTCTTGATGTGCTTGCTCTCTTTTTTCGATCTCCTTGCTCAGCCCATCTTTCTTGCTGAAATTTGGAGCATTTGTTCCCTGGTATGTGACTCCTCCCCTTGTCCAAGTAGATTTGTGTTTAGTGGATTATATGTTGAGTATTTTGCTGCTGTAGGTGACTGGTTATGAGAGCTTGTAAGCTTGTTTGATGCTTAGAGATATAGTTTTGATGCATGTTTAGGCCTCTTGCAAGTCCCTATGAGTAGAATCCTTCATTATATTTATTTTGCAATCACTTGTTTAATAGGTGTTTAAATTTCAGAATACCAAGCATGAACAACCATACTTTTGGAGAGATATTTGAGAGTGATGCACCTAGGAGGTCGAGGCCCTCGAGGACAGCCTCTCAAGCTAGGCCATCATACAATGAAGACCTCATTGCAACTCGTATTGGTAGTGAAAGGGATGATGGGGATGCTCACCCATCCTCTTTTCCTTGTTTTACTTTCTTACAAACTGCAGGTATTCTTGATGATTTCTTGCTACTGATTGAGAGGGTTGGTTTGACCTCATATATGCAAGATCAGAGTGCACAATACGCTGTGCTCGCCAATACTTTTGTTGAGAGCTTCACGTTTACTAACACAACCTATCAGTCTACTATCTCTTTTAAAATCTATGATCTGCCCTTCACCATGCCTTTGGAGAGATTTTGCAGTATTGCAGGTGTGCGTATGACAGGGACCATGAAGAAAATTCAAGGGCGACCCGCTGATTTGTTGGAGCTTTATCGAGGGGTGATCAATGATGATGACCGCGTGGCGCAGCACGGAAAGATAAGAAATATCCAACTCCCTGCTCTCAGATACTTTGCATATTATCTTGCTACTAGTGTACTTGGTAGGGAGAACACAAGTAATATCTCCAACTATCATTTAGCATTCCTTGCTGCTGCGCTTAACAATGATACTCGGTACAATCTTGGCTCGCTTATTGCTCGCCGCCTAGCTGCTAGGGGCCTATCTATGGGGGCATCCTTGCATCACGTGTAGTCAATGCATTAGGTCTTTCAGTGGATCCCTATGATGCTATGCTGGCACCACAGAGGCTTGACCTTGTTGCCATGAAAACTCATCACTTTGTCACTGCTACCTCTGATTTGAACAATCTAGTATATAGGATGCTTTTCACTTACGGGGATGAAAGGGAGATCCTTTTGCCACAGCCTGCTTTGTTTAGTGTTCACAGGAGACCGTGGTCGCGCTCCAAGGAGGAGGTGGATGAGCAGCTTCGCTTGCTGGGTTTCCACGAGCAGCACCAGGAGGATGTGCCCTCCTATGATTACTCTGTGCATTACGGAAGGACGTACTCGAGCTCGCACCAAGATGAGGGAACCTCTTCGTCGTACCAGGGCGACACTTCATCCTGGCCAGCTTGGGATTGATACCCACTTAGGCCAAAAGCCTAAGCTTGGGGGGAGGTACGCCGACACCGCACTCATCTCCATATCATGTTGCGTCGGTACTTTGTATATTCATGTTTTCGTTCTCTTTTTAGTTTTCGTCCTTCTTTGCTTTTGCTTTCTAAAAACACAAAAAGACCAAAAATATTTCTGTTGTTTCTCTTTGGTTTGCTTCTTATTTTTTCCTTGGTTTGTTTTTCCCATTTTTGCTTTGTTTGAACTATTCGAAAAACCCAAAAATATTTTGCTTTGCTTGTTTCTCTCTTTTGGTTCTTATTTAAAAATTGAAAACACCAAAAATATTTGTCATTCTTCTTTGGTTTTTTCGAGTTTGCTTCAGGTTTCGGTAGTCCTCAGTGGATATTGGTTTCATATTATTATTCAAGCCACACAAGTGAAGAGCAATAATGAGGATCAATGACAACTTGAGGCGTGGTAAGAGGCTGGTAACAAACTTTATTTGTTTTCATTTTGTACATATGCTCATCACTGTGGGCATGCTTAGTCCGTTGATGTAGAGTGTATGTTTTCTTTGGATGGTTAATAGTTCTTGCTTTCTTATGATTAGCTCCAGCTCGCTAATAATTTGTAGCATGTCTTATGAATGTTTGCTTGCATTGCTCTATTCATAAATTGGTATGACACCCTGGTATCCTCCTCTGAATGTTTTATTTGAATTGACTTGGCACATGCTCACGCATGCACAGGACTATGATAATCAGTTAAGCCTTGATGAATTATTTTGCTTTGAGGATCTTGAATCACTTTCATGCCATGAGTAGTCATGTTTTGTTGCAAGCATGATAATGACAGCTATTGCTCTCTCTTTTGTCGCTCCCTTACTATTGCTAGCGTTCACTTCCACTGAGTGTGTTACTCATGTTTTCAACTCCCTAAACCAAATATTTCCAAAGTGCCCACCATACCTACCTATTAGCATCGTTTGCTACTCCCGTGCATATTCAATATGCCTTGTTTTCTTCCAAATAAAATGTTTGCTTGTTATGGGAAAATTAGTTAGTAAAGCTCTCACGAACTTGATGGCACACTTTATTTCCTGCACTTAATAAACCTGAACCATTGTGAACTCTCCTTGAAAGTTATATGCTTGCAACTTATAGGCTGGGGATTAGCAAAACCGTGCTATCACGGGGAACGCTTTCAACACTTGTAAATATATACCCAGTTGATACCTTGCTCTTTTGTTTGCGGATGCCGTCAGTGTGAAATAACATGGGAGCTTGTAAGTCCATGGAGTTATGTATGTGTGTTAGAGAAACGCCTGGGTCGCTGGTCTAATCCATGCTGACATGGTGGAAACCTACAGCGTAACCATAATGATATCTATGAAACATTCTTCTTATAATAAAAAGAGAGAGATAGCTATTGAGAAAAAGAAAAAAATAGAGTTTTATGAAAAGAGTAAAGAGAGAAAAAAGCACCATTTTCCCATGGTAAATAAGAAGATTGCTGAGATACTCATTGTCTGCTTGCCTTGTCATTTTGATATGGGGATTCTTCCGTATCATCGGGCAAGGCGTACCCGTTGGCGGTTCTCAATGATACGCACATACTTATGATGACAAGAACTTACCAGTAACTAAAGTTGAGTAGCATGAGGAGCGGCCCTCGTACTCAAGGCACTTGGGATTTTCAGTTTATAGCCTGTCAAGCATATAACTCAGATTGGACCTCACTTTAACCTTAACAACATTAAAGATGCTTATGATAGGGGCAATGAGAGCTCAAAGCTAACGAGTACCATACTTTCAGCATTTGGAAGCCTTTCAAATTATTCAAAACCTTTTCTTCTACTTGTTGAGTCTCCACATATTCATTGAGCACCATCTTGGGAGCATAGTTGTCATTCTTTGTGTTTTCTTCCATTACTTGATTATTTGTGTTATGGCTTTGATGCTTGTATTCTTGATATCTTTACTTCTAGTCATCACTTAAATTTCAGTGGTGCCTTGGCATTCATAATCAAAGGGCAAGCGAGATACCACTCTATCATACCTTTTTATGAGCATTGTAATGTTGCTTATGTTTGTGCTTCGTGCTATTTATTATTCTTGAGTTGGAATCTCTTCATAGCTTGCAATGACTATTAAGTAGACTTGGTTGCATACTCTTTATTATGAATTTTCCAAGTAGTTGATCACATTGCTGAGAATATTTACATCATATGAAGCAAATGTGTTCGTGAAAGTTCTTTATCACACTCAGTTTTCAACTAAATTGCTTGAGGACAAGCAATAAGCTAAGCTTGGGGGGAGTTGATACGTCCAAAACGTATCTACTTTCCCGAACACTTTTTCTATTGTTTCTCCTCTAAACTTGGGTGATTTGGATGCAACTAATGCGGACTGACGCTGTTTTCAGTAGAATTGCCTCGGTGTCTACTTTTTGTGCAGAAAACCAACTATCAAGAAAAATCCCAGAAAATATGCCAAAAATCCTATTTCACCCGAAGACTCCAGGAGCCAGAATACAATACGGAGAAGAGCCAGGGGGTGGCCACACCACCTGCTAGCGTGGGCCAGGCCAGGCCGCGCCAGGGGGTGGTGTGGGCCCCCCCAGGCACCCCCTTGGCCTCTCTCTTCGCCTATAAGGAGCCTTCTGACCTAAAAACTTCGGGGGGTTCGACGTTTTTCCAGAAGGAGTTCCGCTCCGCCGCCACCACCAGATTCCACGAAACAGCACCAGAAACTCCGTTCTAGCACCCTGCCGGGACGGGGAATTGGAGGAGATCATCGCCATCATCATCACCATCGCTTCTCCATCGACCATCCATGTTTCCCCCATCTATGAGTGAGTAATCCTCCGCTGTAGGCTATGGGGATGGTAGGGATTGGATGAGATCGTTCATGTAATGGCATCAGATTGTTAGGGCATGGTGCCTAGTATCTTTTATTAGTGCTTTATGACTTTGTTGCGACTTGTTGTTCTTAATGCTAGTCACTAGGGCCTGAGTGCCATGATTTCAGATCTGAACATGTTATTGATTCATTATGATAGTATTGTTCTTGGTCTTATATACAAGTTGTATACACACGTTGATGTCCGGAACCTATGGCCTCGAAGTGACAGAAATCGGGATAACCGGAAGGGAAAGGTTTTGATGTGAGGATCACATGTGTTCACGGAGTGTTAATGCTTTGCTCCGGTGCTCTATTAAAAGGAGCACCTTAATTACCAGTAGTTCCCTAGAGGCCCCGCTGCAAACAGGCTGGCAGGACAAAAGATGTTGTGCAAGTTCTCATTGCGAGGACGTATGACTATATATGGAACACATGCCTAGGATTGTCTAGTACTTGGATGCTTTATCTTATTTATCTGCAATTGCCCTATGTTCTGATTGCTATGTGAATTGTCTTTTCCATGCAACGCCCGTCCATCCATCCCTATGCCTAACGCACTCGAATCCCATTGTTTACTGCTTTTGTTACTACTGTCTTTGCTTTACTACTGCTGTTACTTTACTATTCCTACTGCAAAACTATTGCTACTAATAAACTGCTGTGAGCAAGATTGTTTCCAGGTGTAGCTGAATTGACAACTCAGTTGTTAAGGCTTATGAATTTTCTTTGGCTCCCCTTGTGTCGAATCAATAAATTGGGTTTCACTTCCCTCGAAAATACTGCGATACACCCCCTATACTTGTGGGTAATCAAACGTCGTAACTAAATACCTTTGTCTCGCTATATATTACATGTACGAGATTCGATCATTGACATCCAAATACCTAGTTTGATCTTGTTATCGAAATGCACTCTTTTCTCCTTCCCGTGATATAACATTCTAGTGATCACATCACTTGCTTGCAAGCTATCTTAATGTGATATCACCGAGAGGGCCCAGATTATATCTATCCATCATCGGGATGGACAAATCCCACTCTTGATCCATGAGCCTCAACATAACACCTTCGTAGCACCGAACCCACCTTTATAGTCACCCTGTTATGGTGTGACGTTTGATGTTATCAAGATACTCTTCCGGTGTTAGCAATTAACATGATCTCATGGTCTAAGGACTAAGATTACTTCGTATGATGTTACAGCAATACAAACATAATGACTCTGATCGTAATGATCTACTTCGGATGAATGTTCATCACATCATTCCACCAATGTTGTGACCTCGTTATTAACAACATCCAATGTCCATGATCAGGAAACCTTGATCATCTTGTTAATCAACGAGCTAGTTTAAATGAGAGGAATTACTAGGAAATTTGTATTTTGTTTATTAAACACACATGTATTAATGTTTCCAATTAATACAATTATAGCATGCAAAATAAACATTTAGCATAAACATGGAATAAGATAATAACCACTTTATTATTGCCTCTCGGGCATATTCCCTTCAGTATTTATGTGTAAAAGCATCACTACATTAAGGGGTCATGAAACTCACCACGACCTCTTAGTATATAAGAGTGTGATACTTTAAGGCGGAACATACAGAAGCTAATCAATATCGATCTACAGATTACAACACTTTATCCTGGTCCTAGAAATGACGAGGTACTGGAGTTTATTTCTCCTGACATCCCGAGGTGGTTTGTCAAGATCGAACACAAGAGCATCTGATGTCTACGCATGCTTCTATTCTTGTAGACAGTGTTGGGCCTCCAAGTGCAGCGGTTTGTAGAACAACATCAAGTTTCCCTTAAGTGGATCACCTAAGGTTTATCGAACTTAGGGAGAAAGTGGTCAAAGGTATCCCTCTCAAGCAATCCTGAAATCAAGATACAAGAAGTCTCTTGTGTCCGCAACACACCCAATACACTTGTCAGGTGTATAGGTGCACTAGTTCGACGAAGAGATAGTGAAATAAAAGTAATATGGATGATTATAAGTGGTAATTGCAATCTAAAATAAGTGTGGCAGCAAGCAAACATGTAACATAACTGATTGTAAACGGTGTTTCAATGCTTAGAAACAAGGCCTAGGGATCATACTTTCACTAGTGGACACTCTCATATAAATATCTTCTCTTCATGATGCTACCTGAACTACTCTCCAGTTGGACAAGGTAGAGCTATAACAACACACCTTAAAGTTCGTATTCCCCATCTAGATAACCCCTCACTGTCACCTTGAGCGCTAGATGGTTCCAACAAACACCACATTCTCATAGAGACATCCAACTCAAATTATACTCATGATAAGTATTTATGTAACCTTAGCCAAAGTGCCATACGGTGTGCACACTGTCAACTTCACACACGTGGGGATAAGTAGAGATTCATTAAAGCACCTGAGTAGTAGAATAGATCTATAGATTACAAAGCTCATGATCTCAATAAGATCACGCATCGAGAGTGAGATGAACATATAGCTACCGGTAGAGCCCTTAGCCTCGAGAGAGAACTACTCCCTACCCATCATGGGAGTCAGCAACGATGATGGAGATGGCAGTGGAGTCGATGGACATGGATCCGAGGGCATTTCCCCATCCCGGCAGGGTGCCGGAACAGAGACTTTTGTCCCCCAAATCTCCTTCTCGGTGGCGGCGGCGCTGTGTAACTTTTCGTGGAATTCTGATCTAGTACTTAGGGTTATTGTCTAGGGAGGCTTTTATAGGCGAAAGGGCAAGGTCGGTAAGCGCCCGAGGGGCCCACACCACCCCCTAGCGCGGCCTAGGCTGGCCCACGCCACCAGGTGGTGTGGCCACCTCGTGGCCCCTCACCGTCTTGTCTTCTGACTCCGTGAGTCTTCTGGTAAAATATTGACTTTGGCTTTTGTCCGGTAAAATTCCGAGAATATTTCTTTTCCAGCTTTTCTGAAACCAAAAACAGCAGAAAATAGGCACCTGGCACTGCGACATCTTGTCAGTAGGTTAGTTCCAGAAAATGCATAAAAGTATCTCAAAATGTAGACAAAACATAAGATAGTATATATAAAACAAGTATGGAACATCAAAAATTATGGATACGTTTATGACGTATCAACATCCCCAAGCTTAACTCCTGCTCATCCTCGAGTAGGTAAGTGATAAAAAAGAATAATTTTTGAGGTGACATGCACCATCACAATCTTGATCAAGGTATTTGTAAAACTTTGATAGCTGGGATCATAGTACTCTAACATAGACATGAAAGATATAGTTCTAACAATAAGACACAGCAACTATGTTGTAACATGAAGAGGTACAAACAAAAGATTCATGAATAATAATGCTTTGAAAGACGTTTGTTTGTTTCTCATATAGAAAACATAATGAGAATGGTATTCAGCTTATCCCTCATAGTGTAGCAAAACATAAATGCATAGGACACCTTCAAAGTTCATAAGGGTGACTAGATACAAATAGTTTAAGAACAAGAAATTTCAAAGTTATGAATCAATTAATAAGTTTTGGGACAATGCACATTAAACTAAGAATGACCACTATGCTCTCTCAATAGGTGCATAAAGATAGAAGATGGAGACTCAACATAAAAGTAAAAGAAAGGCCCTTCATAGAAGGAAGCAGGGATTCAAGTCTCATAAAGAGCTTACAAAAATTATGGTACTTACTAGCTTTCATCCCTCGTTGCCCCTATCATAAGCATCTTTAGGTGATTAAGGTTAAAGTGAACAAATATGAGGATATGCTTGACAAGTTATAAGCTGAAAATCTCATGCCCCTTACTTACAAGTACCGTTCCTCATGCTACTCAAGTTTAGTCGCAGGTAAGTTCTTGTCATTGTAAGTACATGTCTATCATAGAGAACTGCCAACCGGGTACCCCTTGCCTGATGATACGGAAGATTCCCCATATCAAAATGACAAGGCAAGCAGACAATGAGCATCTCAGCAATCCTTTTATTTCATATTTGCATAGGCCTTTTTTTTCTTTTTTTCTCTTTTTTCTTTCCTATTTACATAGGGTTTCTTTTATAGAGGATGCTTCATAGATTTCTCACTATGGTTACGCTGTAGGTTTCCACCATGATTAGGCATGGCTTAGACCAGCCGCCCAGGCGTTTCTCTAACACATATACGAACTCCATGAGCCTTACAAGCTCCCCTTTCATTTCACACCGGGATCCATAAGCAAAAGAACATGATATCAACTACATAAAGTGCAATATTGAAACCGTTCCCCATGATAACATGGTTCTACTAATTCACAACTTACAAAACGCAAGCATATACGCAACATAGATGGGCACAATGGTTCAAGTTTATTAAGTGCAAGATAAGTAAAGTGTGCCATAAAGTTTGTGAGAGCTTCAATCACTAATTTCACATAACAAGATTAATTCGGAAGGTAGATAAAAACATGAATATACTTGGAATAGCAATAATGCTAATTGGTAGGTATGGTGGACTCTTTGGAATAACTTGGTTTTATTTGGAGTTGGATGCATGAGTGGAACTCATACTTGGTACATGTGGAGGCTAGCAAAAGACTGGGAGCGACCAACTAAGAGAGCAATAATGGCCATAATCATGCAAAGCGACAAAACATTATTAATTAAAGCATAAAGTGATATTACAAGTCGAAAACTAAATGATCATAGAGGCTATGGTGACTAGGTATAGTATTAACATGGTGTGAGCATGCGCCAAGTCAACCCAAATAAAGCATCAAAGGAGAATACCACAATATTATGCTTTTATATGCTAAAACAACGCATGATTCTTTCTAGGAAAATTAAGCAATCTCAATTATTTGTAACAAGTCATGCTACAACAATAATCACTAAGCATAAAGTCATAGCAATATCAAACATGACATGATAAAGTCTAGTCCATAGTCAAAACAAGCTTACTTTTTTACCATTATAAGCATAAAACTTCCTACTCTTTTCCAACACCAATCGAAAACTAAAGCTAAACGCAGTGCTAGCAAAGGAGAACACTCGCAGAACAATAAGAGTGAAAACTAGAGTATTCTAGGCAATGAATAACGGGGTGTATCTCTCTCCAAAATAAGTGTGTTAGGATCCAACCAACTTACTTAAGCAAACCAAACAAAATAAAACTAAAAACAAAGACGATGACGCTCCAAGAACAACACAATTGTGCATGAAACAATAAAAATGAAATGTTTGGAAGAAACCTGAGATTTTTATTGATGAAGAAGGGGCTGCCTTGGGAATCCCCAAGCTTTGATGCTTGTACTTCTTTAATATTTCTTGGGGTGACACGGGTGGCATCCCCAAGCTTGATATTTTGTCCATACTTAATCTTATCACATTGTTCTTCCCTACACTTTAAAATTTCCTTCATACAAAACTTCACACAATCTTCATTAGCAACATTAGTGTATTCAAGATAATAAGTCTTTGGGTTTAGTTTCAACACAAGTAAAACTTCCAATTAAACACAAGGTACTGTAGAAATTCCTTCTAAAAGCTCAAGTGATCAAAGAGAACTCAAATAGAAAGAGATTAAGAGGCAAATGCAAATAATGGCAGAAATCTTTCAAAACAGACCAGCAGGTAAAAACCGATTTTTTCGAAGAGCTTATGTTTCTCAAATCGAAATGTTCTGAACTAATGAAAGTTATATAACAATCTGGGGTAGAAGCACAAAAAATTACAACTCAATCCGACGTACAAAGATTTTCACGAATTTTTACAGTGAAGCACAAAAATCTGTTTCGGGACAGCAACTTTCCCAAGCATTATTTCTCTCTTATTAGAGGTTATTATTTGCACAAAAACCACACAAAAATGATAAGGAGAGGTTATTACTGAGGCAATAACTTCCAAGACTCAACAAAAGAAAAATAAACTGAAAGTAAAAATATAATGGGTTGTCTCCCAAAAGCTCTTTCTTTATAGCCATTAAGATAGGCATGATAATTTCGATGATGCTCACATAAGAAATATGAATTGAAGTAAAAGAGAGCATCAATAAGAAAATATGGAACAAATTTAAGTCTAACCCACTTCCTATGAAAAATAATCGTGTAAAGAAGGAAGTCATGGAAGCACAAAGCAATAAGCATAGGAAAGCAAAACAAGTGCAACTTCAAAATTTTGAACATAAAGAGGGGAAACTTAATATTGTTGAGACACATAAAACCATGTTTCCCTCTCTCATAATAACTTTCAGTAGGATCATGAATAAAATTAACAATATAAATATCACATAAAACATTCTTATCATGAGGTAATGTAAGTTCATCATGCTGATTAGGAGTGATCATATCATCACAATACAAACTTGAACTACTCATTGGATTAGAAGGGCTATTATTATGGCCTGAGCATTGAAAATTGAAATGACCCACTTCAAAGCAAAGTTCACAAATAAAAGGATACATGGCACAAACTTTTTTACCAAGATCATTTAGATCCCTATACCATGTTCTAGTTTTTTCATTCCTGTGGGTGATACAATATTATTATTCAATTTGATTCTTTTCACAAGGTCTATGTATTCAACAAAAATTAACATGCTTATAAGAAATAGTACATTCAGAGGTTTGAGCATGTTTATTGCTATCATTAATAACAATTTCATTTTTCATGTAAGTGTCTTTAAAAGGTTCATGATACATGTCCCATTTTCTTTAGGAGCATTAATATGAGAAGCAAAGGATCTACAACAATCAACAAGAATTTGAGGATCAAGACCAAATTTAGCACTAAGCTCTTGAAAATCAGCAGTTTTAGCAAAAGACTTAGTGCAATCATACTCATAGTTTATACCTGGTTGTTTACCTTTGTCATTATCCCAATCTTCGGTATTGCTTTGAATTGTTTCAAGAAGATCCCACATAGCTTTGACCTCCTTACTTGTGAAGGATCCCTCTAAACAAGTATCTAGACAGTCCTTGTAATGTCCTAAAAGCCTTGCATAGAAATTATTAATAACAATATTACTAGGGAGCTCATGAATGGGACATTTGAGCATTAGTGACTTCAATCTCCCATGCTTGGGTAATACTTTCTCCATCATGAGGATGAAAATAATAAATGTAATTCCTATCTTTGTGAATTTCATGAGGAGGATAAAATTTAGAGTAAAAGAGAGATTCAAGTTCCTTCCACTCCAAATGACGAGGATCGTCTAGTAGCTTATACCAATCCCTTGCTTTGACCTTAAGTGATAAAGAGAATAGCTTCCTCTTAACTTGGTTCATTGAAATACCTGCACATTTGAACAACTCACATAATTCATGTATAAAGAGTAAATGATCGCCAGGATGGATAGTTTCATCTCCAAAATAACCGTTATTCATAACACGTTCAACAATTTCCATAGGAATTTTAAAAGGGACGCTTTTAGTATGTGGATTGAAAATATCACAAGTATCATTAGAATTACCACATATGGGAGATAAAGTATCATCCGAGCATATTTTATTCTTTAAAGCTGGGGAACTAAAAAGATCATTTTCATAAAAATTAACTTCCCCAAGCTTAGAAGTTTTGTTGGGGGGATACCCCCGGGTAGGGTCACGCCGGGGTATAATGGCCGAGTTAGCCGAGGTACGGCAAGGTCAAAGCAAGTGCTGGCCGAGTCACCTCAAGAAAGGCCGAATCACAGACTAACCCAGACCGGAGGATGTCCGCCTAACTGAGTCCCGGCCGACTTAAGTCGTATGCCGGCAGGTTTTATCTATCTTGTATGCAGGTAAAGGTGTGGCCGGATCAACTAGGCCTGATCCGGGTTATACCAAGCTTGCAAGAGAAGGAAGGTATCTCGCTGGTCAAAAGGTGGCACTGTACGTAGAGCGTGAGCGAAGCGTGCAGAGCCAGGACCACCGAGGCGTGGCCGACAAGAGTGACGTTGCCAGAGTCGGATGACGCTGGCGCCGCAGAGGCTCACGTAGCCTCTGCATGGCTGACGCTTGGGAAAAGTGACCCGGTCGGTTTGCTATTTTGGGAAGAGGCATATTCCCTGGAATATGCCTCCACGTATGCCCTAATTGTAGACCTAGCTACCCCTATATAAGGAGGGCTAGGGCATCTATAGAAAGGGTTGAGTTCGATTGAGTTATTGACTAGTTGATGGGCATTTGAGTAGAGAGTTCCTGAGGGCAAAGCGGTGGTGAGAGTAAGAGAGTTCCTTCTTCCTCCTCTCCCCAATACAGCTCGAGGAGCACTTGTAACTCATCTAGCTTGAATAATACAAAACTTCTGTGGGTGGAATCACCACACTATCCCTCCCTGGATTCCTCTAGTGCATCTTGTCCCCACCTTTAGCCTATCCATGGCATCTGCCGTGACACCACCACGACAGTTGGCGCCCACCGTGGGGCTAGCGGTGCTAGTAGGAGTGAAGATCCGGACAGGAAACCTCATTGGCACCGGCGAACGCATCGTCTCCGGGCTTGTTCAGCGCTTTGGAGCGCTGGACTTTGTATAGGTCGGATGTATAGGTCGGAGCAAATTGAGTGTCAAGGTCCTCCGAGTCCAGCGTGTTTTGGGCCCCGGATCAGGAAGGAACCTCTAGTACCTAACTTCCAGTTACCTAGAGGCACTAAGACGTACGATGGCAGCACAAAGCCGGAGGATTGGTTGATTAACTATGCAACAGCTGTGAAAATTGCTATAGGCAACTTGAGATGGGCTGTGAGATATGTACCCCAGATGTTGGAGGGGCCAGCGAGGGTATGGCCAAACAATTTGCCGCTCGGAAGTATTAACTATTGGATCGATTTTGAGGAAATGTTTGTTAGCAATTTCTCAAGCACGTATCAGAGGCCCAAAAGGACACAGACCCTCGCAATGTGCAAGCAGAGACCGAATGAGACTGACCGGGAGTTCCTAACCCGTTGGTGCACTATGCGGAACTCTTGTGAGGGTGTAATTGTGTCACAGGCCATAGCTTGGTTTGCTCAGGGGTGTAGATACGCAAGCATGCTATGTCAAAGATTGCAAAGAGATATGCCAACTACTTTGGCAGAAACGATCCGAGTCGCTGATTCATATGCTTTGGGTGATCCGACTCAGCCTAGGCTCATGTCAAACGAGTCAAACGAGGAATACTACTAGAGAGATGGAGCCGGATCATCCTGGAGAAATGATTACCGAGGTAAAAGAAGAGATGATAGACCGGATTACCAGTATAGTTCGCAACAAGTTGCGGCTGTGAATCAAGATCAGCCCGGAGCAAGAAGCAACGAACGTCAGAAAACTGGAGGACAGCAATGGACACCAAGAAGTGATGGAAATAAAACTTGGACGCCAGAGCAGAAGAAATAGTGGCAAGAAAAGAAGGCTCGTCCGAGGTATACTTATGAGGCAATGCTGGATCAGCTGTGTAAATTCCACACGCCAAATCCGAGTAACCCAGCGGGTCACACAACCCGTCAATGTGAATGGATGAGGAAAATAGAGCAAGGTGGTTCGGGGAATGCTCAGGCACCTCGGCAGGAGTTACCCCAGCAGCAATTTCTCTCCGGAGCAAACACGCAACAGTTAATGTTGCCTTCCCCTCCGCCGAGGTATGACAACCATGAGAGAAGGGACGCTGTGCATCAAGTGGAAGACCAGCATCGACCGGATCAGAGGTACCCCAGAAACGAGGGGAGGAATGAGTACAGAGAGCATCATCAGAGTTATTGTGTGTTCACCACAGAAGAGACATACAAAAAGAGTTTGCAGCGCCGACACATGGAAGTAAATGCGGTAATGCTAGCAGTGACGAGGTATATGCCTTGGTCGGACCAGGAAATTACCTGGAGCATCAAAGATCATCCCAAGCTTATGCCAAGCCTCGGTTCGTACGCGCTAGTGTTGGACCCGACATTCATTGGGCCTAACATCAATGTGAGGTTCTCAAAGGTGCTAGTAGCATCAACATCATGTATGTGGACACAATGCGCAAGTTGGGTATCTCGGAGAACATGCTCCAAGCTACAAGGACAACTTTCCATGGCATTGTGCTAGACATTTCTTGTGAGCCCATAGGCGAGGTCCGAGTTGACGTATTGTTCGGCATAAGGGATAACTGCCGGACTGAGAATCTGGAGTTCGAGGTTGTAAATTTGGAGAGCGCATATCACGCGTTACTCGGTAGGCCATCTTTGAACAAATTCATGGCAAGTACTCATATTAGATACTTGAAAATGAAGCTGCCCGGGCCAAATGGTGTGATTACCATAACTGGTGATTTCCGACGTTCCATTGAGTGCGCGTCTGCCGGGTCTAACCTGGCCGAGTCACTCGTGATTACGCAAGAAAAAAGAAAGATCCAAGAGGTGGCTGCATTGGCTCAGTCTGCGCAACAATATATGTCGATGCTGAGTAACCCGCATGGTAGTGTCTCATTCCAAGCAACGAAGGATACCAAGAAAGTGCCTGTTGATGATATGTTCCTAGAGCGCACTGTAACAATTGGTGTCGGGTTAAATGACAAATAGGAAAGCGAGCTCGTCAACTTCCACCGTGGGAATCGGGATATTTTTGCTTGGTCCACATAGGACATGCAAGGTGTTCCGAGGGAGTTGGCCGAGCACTCTTTGAATGTGAGACCCAGAGCAAAGCCGGTGAAGCAACCTCTCCGCCGCTTCGCCGAAGACGAGAGAAAAGTCATAGGAGATGAGATAGCTCGGTTGTTGGCTACTGGATTTATCATGGAAGTGCTTTACCCAGATTGGCTGTCTAATCCGGTGGTAGTGGAGAAGAAGAAGGATGATCCGAACGTGGCAGTGGTTTGGCGCATGTGTATCGATTACACGAACCTGAATAAGGCGTGTCCAAAACATCCATTCCCACTGCCAAGGATAGACCAAGTCATAGATTCTACTGCTGGGTGTGAGTTGTTGTCGTTCATTGATGCATATTCTAGTTTCCACCAGATACCCCTGAACCCAAGTGATCAAATAAAGACTGTGTTTATCACCCCGTATGGGGCTTATTGCTATCGGACCATGCCATTTGGTTTACGTAATGCAAGGGCAACGTACCAGAGATGTATGCAAAAATGTTTACATGACCAAATTGGTCAAAATGTGCAGGTGTATGTAGATGATGTTGTTATAAAGACCAAGGAAAGCAAAACGCTCCTTGACGATATCAGGCCCTTTGCCGTATGGTCTTTGGATATGGTTGGCCCTTTCAAACCAGCAAGAGGGAACATGACCCACATCTTGGTCATAGTTGACAAGTTTACAAAATGGATTGAGGTGAAGCCAATAAGAAAATGTGATGGAGCTCCGGCCGTAACATTCCTCAAAGATATCATCTTGAGATACTGTTATCCTCACAGTATCATAACAGACAATGGCACAAATTTTGCTGAAGGAGCATTTGCGCGTTTTTGCCGAGATAAGAAGATCCGGCTAGACGTAGCCTCGGTAGCTCACCCCGCATCGAACGGACAGGTAGAAAGATCCAACGGATTAGTATTGTCCGGGATAAAATCCCGGCTAATTGAGCCGCTGCAAAGATCAGCGGGGTGCTGGATAGAAGAACTACCAGCGGTACTGTGGAGTTTAAGAAAAACTCTAAATCGATCAACAGGCTATACACCATTTTTTCTGGTATATGGGGCAGAAGCTGTATTACCAGCCGACATAGAGCATGACTCGCCTAGGGTTACCCAATACACAGAAGCCGAAGTGCAAGAAGTCCGGCAAAATGATGTTGATCTGCTGGAAGAAGCGAGAGAATTGGCATTGTCCAGATCCGCCATATATCAGCAAAATCTCTGACGCTATCATAGCCGGAAAGTAAACCCCTGAGTTTTTCGGGAAGGTGCTCTGGTACTCCGGTTGGTACAACGTACTGCTGGCATGCACAAGTTATCCTCCCATGGGAAGGGCCATTCGTTGTGAGCAAAGCATTGCACAATGACTCATATTATCTTATCGATGCAAAACCACAGGAGGAGAGCAAGGCGGACAGGTCCGGCGAGGAATCTAAGCGTCCATGGAATTTAGCTCTACTTCGTCCTTACTACACTTAGCAGAGAAGTGTGTGTATCCGAGTCACTCATATGTCAGTATGTATGCCGGCAATGAGCTTATCAATGAAATATTGGCACCTCGAGCAGTAACTCGGGGACTGCCTCAATAATATTTGTTGTCTTCTGTATTTGTTATTTATATGTTGGCTAGCATAAGTTCCTTTTACCTAAGCCGGATTAGTAGTGTGTGAGCACCAAAAGCCTAACTCTTCGACTTGCTGTTGTCCAACAAGATTTGGCTTCATGGCAAGCAAGAGAACAAGTTTGGATTTGCGTGGCACATGAAAAACGACTAAGGAAAGAAACTTAATCGAGCCGACGTTTGTTATTCGGACTAACCTTGTGTTTACCTTATATTTAATTTGCTGAATTATTTTGAGCTAATCCTAAAGTTTCCAAGTATTGTTAAGTCAATTTTTGAAGCTCGGACTCGTAAGTCATAAAACCAAACCAAGGTAGACACGAGCCGAGCCAAGAAATTGGAGGAACAAGAAAATGAAACTCGGGGACTACGCTCAAGTTAATCTGGCACAAAAACTTAGTAGAAAAATATCATTTGTGTGCTTAGTACAATTGCACCCGGCATACCGGGGATCTGATAAACTTTAAAGTGTTTTTTGCTCAAGGAGCAGCAGGAGGAGGTAATTCGGCGCCAGCGGGTGCAGCTCCAGCTTCGGCTTCAGCGTCATCTTCGCCTTCCTCGACGTCCGAGGCTTCGTCCTCTTCGTCCTCACCCGAATCATCATCCCCATTGTCATCATTGTCGTCCTCAACGGCACCTAGGAAACTTGGTCCCTCATTCCATTGATGAATGGGGGCATATTCAATGAGAGCATGGGCACAAGCCTTGTGCCGAGCTATCCACTCCGGGTTGTTGGACCACGTGGATCTGGTGCGCATGCGCGCAAGGAGATTGAGGTCGATCTTCTCATACCACGTAAGCACGTAGTGGAGAACGAGCTCAGCTCCGGCGCGTCCGGCAAATTCCCTCCAAAGATCGAGCTGGGTCTCGTAGTCCATTAATTTGTCAACGGGAGCTGCGGTACCCTCCGGAGTATCTTCATCAGGCCAAAAGCCGTTGAAGATCCGGATTGCCACGTCAAGGATATCCTTGCCATAATTCTTCACAATTTCCACGCAAGAAGACAGACTGACCAACAAGTCCTCCATGTCGTAAGGAATTTTTCCAGCGTCAGGAGCAATTGGAGTACCCCTCTGCTGGCGGAACTTGGCAACAACAGTGCTTGTAATGGCATTGCCCTCTGGAAGTTTGCCTGAAAATAAGACAAATGAAGCAAGTAAGGAAAAGACAAGTGAAGCAACCCGAAGAAACTAATGCCGGATGAAGGAAAAGAACTTACGAGAAATGTGGCTGTGGATCCAGGTCAACTCCTTAGTATAGTCATCATGCCTTTTTCGGAGTTGCGCAAGTTCAGTATTCGCCGACTCAAGCTTGACGTCGGCTCTTTGAGAAGTTCTTGGTCCTTGGCGATCTAGAGGTTGAGGCTCTCTCGTTCTTCAGTAAAGTCTTGGCCTGCTTTCTCCAGCTCGGATTTGTGCTATGCCTTGAGCTTATTCATATCTGCCTTAAGCTTGGCAATTTCTTCATCTTTGGTCCGGAGGAGGGCAAGCTCGTCGTCCTTCTTCTTGATTTCAGCTTGGTGTTGCCTTGCTTGTTCGAGAAAATGCAGCATCATGTCAGGCACGGGCACACTATCTTCAAGAGAAGCTGAAATAGTTTGTTGACCCGGCAAAGTCGAGGTATGAATATTTGCCGAGCCAAGGAAGAAAGGAGATAGAAAGCATAGCAAGATTGAGCAAGAATAACTTACCCTTTATCTGGTCCAAGCTTTTCCTCATGAGGACATTCTCAGCCTCCACCCCAGCTGCGAAATCCGAATGATGGATTAGTTCAGCAGAAATAGATGAAGAGAAATGGAAAAATACAAGGGAGAAAACTTACTCCTTTTATCATGTTCGGCGATAAGCGCAGTATGTTTCGCGTGCAACCTTTTGTGAGTATCCAAGAGACACTGAAACTCAGCACTCCGGCGATTGGTAGTCACCTGAAAAGAGTACAAAAGGATAGCTTAGTCTTGTGCATATTCAAAGTGTACAAAATCCGGGCCAAGTGGAATTTAACCCGGCACTAGGTGTGTGCATATTTGGAGTGTACAAAATCCAGGCCAAGTGGAACTTAACCCGGCTCTAGGTGTGTGCATATTTGAAGTGTACAAAATCCGGGCCAAGTGGAAATTAACCCGGCTCTAGGTGTGTGCATATTCGAAGTGTACAAAATCCGGGCAAAGTGGAACTTAACCCGGCTCTAGGTGTGTGCATATTCGAAGTGTACAAAATCCTGGCCAAGTGGAACTTAACCCGGCTCTAGGTGTGTGCATATTTGAATTTTACAAAATCCGGGCCAAGTGGAACTTAACCCGGCTCTAGGTGTCTGCATATTCGAAGTGTACAAAAGTCGGGCGAAGTGGAACTTAACCCGGCTCTAGGTGTGTGCATATTTGAAGTGTACAAAATCCGGGCCAAGTGGAACTTAACTCGGCTCTAGGTGTGTGAATATTCGAAGTGTACAAAATACAGGCCAAGTGGAACTTAACCCGGCTCTAGGTGTGTGCATATTTGAAGTGTACAAGATCCGGGCAAGTGGAACTTAACCCGGCTCTAGGTGTGTGCATATTCGAAATTATTAAGGAGCTAAGTTAGTTCTCTAAGGAGCATCTGGATGAGTAACAAGTTACTGCCCCGGAGGCTCGGGGACTAATGGTTACATCACTAATACCTTCTGCATGCTAAAGAAGAGGCGAAGTAACGCACCTCCATCATCCGACCTGCAAGGTCGATTGCCTTGGTAGCGGTATTCATCTAGGCAGCAAATTCGGCGGGACCGAACTTCTCCGGGAGATCGTCATTGTGAACGAACTCCGCCTTGTTCCAGTTGTTCACAAACTCGATCAAGGTCGGAGGATATCGTTCGCCGCTGAGCAGGTGGGGTGCAACTAGACCCTTAGCGTGAGCTTCCCTCCTCTCAACATGGGCAATGGCGGGGCTGGTGTGCAAAACAAGTTGCGCCTCAGCTGGCTCGGCGGGGGCGTCCTTCGGCCGTGGAGTCTTTTTCATGAGCATGGACGCGAGTGTACGCTGTCCAGCCTCGATTGACGTCGCCCGGGTGGCGTCAGGAGGCTTTTTGCCCTTGGGCTGCTGCTCAGAGGTGGAAGTTGCTACGGGGGATTTTCCCTTGGTGCTTGCCTTGGTGCTGCTGGTACCTTCTCGCGGAGTCTTGGAAGACTCGGACGAGGCGGAAGGGCTTGGAACTGTTGCTGGCGCCTTTGCTGTTGCTGCTGGTGCTGGAGCTGATGATGGTGTTGGTGCTGACTTTCGTTTTGGCGGTGGTGCTGTGGGTATCTCGGACGAAGCTGGTTGCAGCGGAGCAGAAGTAGTGGTTGCCGCTGCCTCGGCAGAACCAGTTTCCCCCGCTCCGAGGTTGCCCTCCTCTTGACGAGGTGGGCTGGAACCCGGAGCAGCCGCTGAACCCTCTTGAATGGGGCTCAACGGGCGTGAATTGCCGCCACGAGGGGGAGAAGGGCTATGTCGGAGCGGTGAAGCAATGCCGGACCCACACTAAGGGACCTCTACCGCGGCTCTGCCGAATCAAATCATGAATGATGAGAAACTATAACAAAGGAAGAATAAATGAATAGCAAAGGGAGAAGTGGCTTACTCATCCAAGGTCAAAGGCTCCTTGGGCTTCCGAGCCCTCCGGGTTATGGCCTTGGTTGTATGCTTGGTGGCAGCTTTGTTCGTGGACTTCTTTCGCCTTTTAGCTGGCTGAGAAGGTCCGGAGGAAGAAGCAGATGCGGCCCCCCTCTTCTTCTTCGGTGCGACCGGGACAGGCTCACCCACGGCAAGGGGAGGGTCTTCATGGATCTACCCACCAGGGTTAGCTGATGCCGGAAAAGCATAAGAAAGGGGGACAGCGTCAAATGCCTCCATCACCTCAACGTCCGATTCATCTTCATCGTCGGGCCAATCTCTAATGGAAGAGAGTTTACCGGTGGGTCGCTTGGTCGCGTCAGCCATCGGCAGGAACATCTCCTAATCCGGTTCCTCTTCGTCTGAGGTATCTCGATCAGCCGCCCATTTGAGAGAAAGCTCGGTGCCATCCTCAATGGTTTGCTAAAGAAACATCTAAGGGAAAGAAAAAGCAACAGGATTAAACATACAACAAAGACCGACATATGATTTAATTCGGAAAAGGTTTGGGGCACGAGACTTACCGCAGGGGGAAGCCTATCTCGGGAGAAGTGTTCGATCCTCCACGTCCACTCAGAAGAAAAGTCTTTGTGGGTGGTGAACAGGGCCTTGACCCGGCGGTAGATCTCGGTGTTGCTCAATTCAAAAGAGGAGGTCCGGTTGGGGTCGTGGCCCCATCTCATGTGACAGAGTTTGTGCATGCGTTTCTGGAGGGGGGAGATCCGGTTGCGGACAAATGTGATCATGGCATCCTCATTGCGCAATCCGGGATCCTTCAGCTCCCGGAACCTCTTGTTGACTTGGTTCGCCAGGACGGTGGGCTTCTTGGGGATCTTGACCCACAGATCCATATTAGGAGGACCCGGAGCATAGGGGCGCAGCCGGATCAGATCTTCAGATGTGTTGTTCCGGACATAGGAGAAAGTCCGGGCCCATCCCTTGCAAGAGTCAACCTAGTGCCTCGAGGGAAGATGGATTGCTTCTGGGGAGAGATAGACGCAGCGCCGAACAGCATGAGCTGCTCGTCCTCCGGGTCAAGTTCTACGTTCGGAATCACGTTCCGGCGAAGGCCAAAGAACCGGATCCAGAGCTCCTTCGTGGGCCATAGTCTAGCGTAGCACTCGACGGTTGAAGCGAAGGCAGCGAGACGTGATGGCGTTAGCTGGAAGATGGTGCGGCTGAAGCTCATACGTATTGAGCCAATCATGGAAAAAAACACTAAAAGGGAGACCGAACCCGCGTTGGAAGTGGGATAGAAACACCACATACTCACCCGGATTGGGTGAGGGGGCAAGCTCGGCGGCGGCGAGACGTGCGGTGACGCCCTCCGGGATACGCCTGGTGCGATACAGCCAGTCAAGATCATCCTGGCAGACCCAGGACCCGGCCCAGGCGTTCGCCGCGTCCTCCTCCATTTACTGCTCAGCAATAGCGAGCTCCTCCTATGTCATCTCAAGGTCACTATCCTCACTGGCACTAGCGGCGGTGGGGGGCAGTGGCCTGGACTGGCGAGGACCCGTGGCGGAGGAGATGCATGGAGGTGGTGGCGACGCCGGTGCGTGAGGTAGCAGTGCGGCTGCGGCGCAGCTACTCAAGCGCGGTGGCGGCGGCGCTGTCGCTGGAGAGGAAGAGGAAGAAGCAGAGGCATAGGGGCGCGGAAGTGGGGAAAAGACCCAAGGGGCGCGTCCCTCCCCTATTTAACCACTCCCATGAGGGGTAGTGGGATCGCACTATGCGGATGGGCCACACAGTGTGGCCATGTATGACCCGGATTGACCAATCAGCGACGAGCCATAGGAAGGGCCCCAGGGCGCAGCGGATCCCACGACGCGACGTTATGATGTAGTTAACAAGGAGGCAGGCACGATGTGACATGTGCTACAGTAAATTCTGACAGTAACTGCGGCGGTTACTATCGCAGGCCCTTAAAATGAGGCAAAGTAATGATTAGCCTCCACGTGGGGAAGCGTACAAGAGAAGGAAGATTGACTCGGATGAGTATGAGGTGACCCGGCCAGCAAGTAAAATCTTGGAATGTGCCAAGGGAAAGTAAACCAATGGAATCCGAGATAGGAGGTAACTCGGAAATGGAGGGAAAGCTCGGTGAAATTGAACCTGCTGTGGCCTTAGACGCTAAGGCAGCTAAGACCGCACCAGCTTCGGGGACTAATGTTGGGGGGATACCCCCGGGTAGGGTCACGCCGGGGTATAAAGGCCAAGTTAGCCGAGGTACGGCAAGGTCAAAGCAAGTGCTGGCCGAGTTACCTCAAGGCAGGCCGAATCACGGAGTAACCCGGACCAGGGGATGTCCACCTAACTAGGTCTCAACCAACTTAAGCCGTATGTCGGTAGGATGAATCTAACTTATATGCAGGTACCGGTGTGGCTGGATCAGCTAAGTACGATCTGGGTTATATCAAGCTTGTAAGAGAAGGAAGGTATCTCGCTGGTCAAAGGATGACCACTGTACGCAGAGCGTGAGCGAAGCGGAGAGTGGCCAGGACCACCGGGGCGTGGCCGACAAAGGTGACAATGCCTGTGTCGGATGACGTGGGCGTCGGAGACGCTCACGTAGCCTCTGCATGGATGACGCTGAGCAAAAGTGACCTGGTCTGCTTACTATTTTGGGAGGAGGGAATATGCCTCCACGTATGCCCTAACTAGAGACCCGGCTACCCCTATATAAGGAGGGATGGGGCCTCAGTAGAGAGGGTTGGGTTCTGTTTGGTTGATCCCTAGAGGATGGTATTTGACTAGTGGTGAGAGTAAGAGAGTTCTTCTTCCTCCTCTCCCCAATACAGCTTAAGGAGCACTTGTAAGCCATGGAAGTCAATCAAATACAAAGCAACCGTGTGTGCAGTCACCACTTTATCCCTCCCTGGGTTCCCCTAGTGCATTTAGTCCCCACCTTTAGCCTATCCATGGCATCTACCGTGACACCACCACGACAACAAAGGAAAATAAGGTAGATGTTGTGAAAGTGAAGGGGAGAAACCTCATTAGTGAAATGAACAAAGAGGGTGATACTAGAGTTGAGGAATCAGAGAATGTTCTGTCCGTGGGGATGCCGAAGTATAGTACCCCGGCAAAGAACCTCAGGGCAGCAGATGCAGCCCGAGTTAGAGGGTTTGACGGGTGAAGCCCGGCAAAGGCAGCAAGATAGGGTCAATGAGTTAGTTCGGATCGTGAACAGACAAAACGAAGAATTTCTCAGGGCTAATCCAGGAAGAGCTGGGGCCTCCAAAGTCGTTCACTCAGCAGTAGGTAACCCGGAGAAATCTGCTGGGGCTGCATCGTTGCCTCATGGTGGCCCCAGAAGAGAGGAGGTGGTAACCTCGACGAGGAGAAATAATAAGATAGTCCTATATGACCCGGCAAGGGCAGGGAAAGGAAAAGAAGTGCAGAGAAATGAGGATCGATGAAGTGTGAGCCGAGGTGAAGCTGGCTGAGGTAACCGCGACCAAGGCAATGTCGGTCAGAGAAACGCTGTGAATGGCAATGCCGGACAGCGTAACTCGGTGGGTGCAGGGCAACCACAGCAGCGGAATATACCACGGCAAGAGCAAAGTGCCGGCCAAGGTATGCAACAGAAAGCAGCTCCACAAGAGCAAGATAGATACAATGACGGTGATCCGGAAATGGTGAACGCAGGATACCCTAGGCCGGACTATCACGTGATAGGGTCAAGATTGGGAAGCATGAACTTGATGCCTGACGATGCCAGGTTGAAACTGGATCGAATTTATAGGTCGGAGGAAATTGAGTGTCAAGGTCCTCCGGGTCCAGCATGTTTTGGGCCCCAGATCATGAAGGAGCCTCCGGTGCCTAACTTTCAGTTGCCCAGTGGCACGTAGACATATGATGGTAGCACAATGACGGAGGATTGATTGATCAATTACGCGACAGCGTGAAAATTGCTACAGGCAACTTGAGATGGGCTATGAGATACGTACCTCAAATGCTGGAAGGGCCAGCGATGGTATGGCTAAACAATATACCACCTGGAAGTATAAACTGCTGGATTGATTTTGAGGAGATGTTTTTCATTAACTTCTCGAGCACGTATCAGAGGCCGAATAGGCCACATACCCTAGCAATGTGCAAGCAGAAACCGAATGAGATAGACCGGGAGTTCTTAACCTAGTGGTGCACAGTGCGAAATTCATGTGAGGGCGTGATTGAGTCACAGGCCATAACATGGTTTGCACAAGGGTGCAGATACGCAAGAATGTTGTGGCAAAGGTTGCAAAGGGATATGCCAACTACACTGGCAGAGACAATCCGGATCGCCGATTCATACGCCTTAGGTGATCCGACTCAACCTAGGCTTGTGTCAAGTGAGTCAAATGAGGAGTACTACCAGCGAGATGGAGCCGGATCATCCCGGCGGAATGACTACCAGGGTAAGAGAGGAGATGATAGACCGGATTACAAGTACAGTTCGGAACAAGTTGCAGCTGTAAATCAAGATCAACCCGGAGCAGGGAGTAATCAGCGTCAGAAAACTGCAGGGCAACAATGGACTCAAAGAAATGATGGCAACCAAACTTGGACGCCAGAGCAGAAGAAACAGTGGCAAGAAAAGAAGGACCATCCGAGGTATACTTATGAGGCAATGCTGGATCAACCGTGTAAATTTCACACGCCAAATCCGAGTAACCCGGTGGGTCACACGACTCGGCAATGTGAATGGATGAGGAAGATAGAACAAAGTGGTTCGGGGAATGCTCAGGCACCTCAGAATGATCAGCCTCGGCAGGAGTTACCCCGACAGTAGTTGCTCTCCGGAGCGAACACGCAACAGTTAATGTTGCCTCCCCCTCCGCCGAGGTATGAAAATCATGAGAGAAGGGATGCGGTGCATCAGGTGGAAAACCAACATCAGCTAGATCAAAGATACCCCGGAAATGAGGGCAGAAATGAATACAGAGAGCATCACCAGAGTTACTGTGTGTTTACTACAGAGGAAACAGATAGAAAGAGTTTGCAGCGCCGACATATGGAGGTGAATGCAGTTATGCCCGCAGTGACGAGGTATATGCTTTGGTCGGATTAGGAAATCACATGGAGTATCAAGGATCACCCCAAGCTTATGCCAAGCCCTAGTTCGTACGCGTTAGTGCTGGACCCAACGTTCATCGGGCCAAATATCAACGTGAGATTTTCCAAGGTGCTGATTGACAATGGTAGCAGCATCAACATTATGTACGTGGACACCATGCGCAAGTTGGGTATGTCAGAGAACATGCTCCAGGCCACGAGAACAACTTTCCATGGTATTGTGCTAGGCATATCTTGTGAGCCCATTGGCAAAGTCCGGGTTGACGTGTTATTTGGCACGCGAGATAACTGCCGAACTGAGAACTTAGAGTTTGAGGTTGTGAATTTAGAAAGTGCGTATCACGTGTTACTCGGCAGACCTGCCCTGAACAAATTTATGGCAAGTTGTCACATTAGTTACCTAAGGATGAAGTTGCCCGGGCCAAATGGAATAATCACTATATCAGGAGATTTCTGACGTTCCATTGAGTGTGCGTCGGCCGGATCTAACATGGCCAAGTCACTCGTGATCGCACAGGAAAAGAGAAAAATCAAGGAGGTGGCGGCATTGGCTCAATCCGCTCAGCAATATATGCCGGCCCTGAGTAACCCACATGGAAGTGTCTCGTTTCAAGGAACAAAGGATACAAAGAAAGTGCTAGTTGATGATCTGTTCCTAGAGTGCACCGTAACAATTGGTGCCGGGTTAAATGACAAATAGGAAAGCGAGCTCGTCAACTTCCTCCGTGAGAATCGGGATATTTTTTCTTGGTCCACACAGGACTTGCAAGGTGTTCCGAGAGAGTTGGCCGAGCACTCTTTGAATGTGAGACCCGGAGCAAGGCCAGTGAAGCAACCTCTCCGCCGCTTCACCGAAGATAGGAGAAAAGTCATTGGAGATGAGATAGCTTGGCTCCTAGCAGCTGGGTTCATCATGGAAGTGCTTTACCCGGATTGGCTATCTAATCCGGTGCTGGTGGAAAAGAAGAAAGATGATCCGAATGTGGCAGTGGTTTGGCGTATGTGCATCGATTACACGAACCTGAATAAGGCGTGTCCAAAATATCCATTTCCACTGCCAAGGGTAGATCAAGTCATAGATTCTACTGCTGGGTGTGAACTGTTGTCATTCATAGATGCATATTCTAGTTTCCACCAGATACCTCCAAATCTGAATGATCAAATAAAGACTGCATTTATCACCCCGTATGGGGCCTATTGCTATCGCACCATGCCTTTTGGTTTACGTAATGCAAGGGCAACGTACCAAAGTTGTATGCAAAAATGTTTGCACGATCAAATCGGCCAAATTGTGCAAGTATATGTAGATGATGTGGTTATAAAAACCAAGGAAAGCAAAACACTCCTTGATGATATCAGGAAAACGTTCGCGAACCTAAGGAGGTTCCGAATGAAGCTTAACCCGGAAAAATGTACCTTTGGTGTCCCGGCTGGAAAATTACTCGGATTTCTTGTGTCCAGCCGAGGTATCGAAGTTACCCCAACTAAAATCCGAGCCATAGAGCGAATGGAGCTGCCGAAGTGTCTCAACGATGTCCAGAAGTTCACTGGTTGCCTGGCATCTTTAAGTCGGTTTGTATGTCGAATGGGAGAAAAGGAATTGCTTCTCTATCAACTAATGAAAAAAGCGGACAAGTTCATATGGACGCCGCAGGCCAACGAAGCCTTTATTCAATTAAAGAAAATGTTAGCCACTGCACTAGTGTTAGCCTCTCCACTATCCAAAGAGCCAATGTTGCTCTATATAGCCACAACCAACCGAGTTGTAAGTGTAGTGGTGGTGGTAGAGCGCGATGAAGAGGGTAAGTCGGTGCAGAGGCCAGTCTATTACCTGAGCGAGGTATTATCCGCTTCAAAGCAAAACTATCCTCACAATCAGAAAATGGCATATGGTGTGTACATGTCGGCAAAGAAGCTGAAACACTACTTTGAAGAACACCCAATCAAAGTGATATGTGAAGCTCCCATATCCGAGATAATGAGTAACAAGGATGCAAGCGGCTGAATCGCAAAATGGGCAATTGAGCTAGCCCCTTATGCTCCACGATACAACCGAAGATATGCGATCAAGTCTCCGGCTGTGGCCGAATTTTCCGTGGATTAGGCCGAGATGCAATACGAACCACTGTTACTAGATCCGAACTATTGGAGAATGCACTTTGACGGATCAAAAACAAAAACCGGGTTAGGCGCCGGAGTGGTACTTACCTCGTGAAAAAACGACCAGCTGAAGTATGTGCTGCAGATCCATTTCGCAGCGTCAAACAATGTCATCGAATATGAAGCACTTATGCATGGGCTCAAAGTGGCAAAAGAAATTGGAATACGTCGGATCGAATGCTTTGGCGACTCGGATTTGGTAGTTCAGCAAGTTTCAGGCCAGTGGGACGCTCTTGATACAAACATGGCATTATACATATTCCATGTGCAAAAGATATCTGGGTACTTTGAGGGATGCGAGTTTCACCATGTACCCCGGGTGGAAAATGAGGTTGCCGACGTATTGTCGAAGCTCGGATAAACCCGACAAGCAATTCCACCGGGGGTAGCATTAGAACACCTCAGAAAACCATCTATCAGGCCGTCCCCAGAAACCGACTCAATCTACATCCCGAAAGATCCGGAGTCCGGAGCTGTACCCATGGACATTGATGTGGGAAGTGGTTCAGGAAACCCGTTGACTGCTTCGCAGAACCCGGGGACTGCGCAGCACGATCCGGCCGAGGTTATGCCGGTGGAGAAAATGGAAGTAGATGAGGATGTGTTTCTAGTGCGAGCTATACCAGCTTGGGTGCTGCCCATATTTCAATTCCTGAAGGATCGAACTTTTCCTAGTGAAGAGGTGCTTTCCAGGCAAATCCAGAGGCGCGTAAAGGCGTACACAATCATCAATGCCGAATTATACAAGAGGAGTGTCACAAACATCCTCCAACGATGTGTTGACCCGGAAGAAGGACTTGACATCCTCCGGGATATACATCAAGGGGAATGTGGGCATCACGCCTCATCTAGAGCGTTGGTGGCAAAAGCTTTCCGGCATGGATTCTATTGGCCAAGTTCCTTAGAGAAAGCAGAGGATCTAGTAAGAAAGTGCAATGGTTGTCAAAGGTATGCTACCAAGACACATATGCCAATGTCAGAGCTCAAGACCATACCAATTATCTGGCCATTTGTTGTATGGTGTTTGGATATGGTTGGCCCGTTTAAACCAGCAAGAGGGAACATGACCCACATCTTGGTCATGGTTGACAAGTTCACCAAATGGATTGAAGGGAAGCCAATAAGGAAATGTGATGGAGCTATGGCCGTGACGTTCCTCAAAGATATCATCTTGAGATACGGCTATCCTCACAGTATCATAACAGATAATGGCACAAATTTTGTTGAGGGAGCATTTGCGCGATTCTGCCAAGATAAGAAGATCCGGCTAGACGTAGCCTCGGTAGCCCACCCCGCATCGAATGGACAAGTGGAGAGATCCAACGGATTAGTATTATCCGGGATAAAACCCTGAATCATTGAGCCGCTACAAAGATTAGCGGGGTGCTAGATAGAAGAACTACCAGCGGTACTGTGGAGTTTAAGAACAACTCAGAATCGATCAACAGGCTATACGCCATTCTTTCTGGTATATGGGGCAGAAGCTGTATTACGAGCCGACATAGAGCATGATTCGCCTAGAGTCACCCAATACACAGAAGCCAAAGTGCGAGAAGCCCGGCAAAATTATGTTGATCTGTTGGAAGAAGCGAGAGAATTGGCATTGTCCAGATCCGCCATATATCAGCAAAATCTCCGACGCTTTCATAGCCGGAAAGTAAACCCCCGAGTCTTCCGGGAAGGTGATCTGGTACTCCAGTTGGTACAACGTACTGCTGGCATGCATAAGCTATCCCCCCCATGGGAAGGGCCATTCATTGTGAGCAAGGCATTGCACAATGACTCATATTATCTCATTGATGCAAAACCACAGGAGAAGAACAAGGTGGACAGGTCCGGCGAGGAATCTAAGCGTCCATGGAATGTAGCTCTACTTCGTCCATTCTACACTTAGAAAAGACGTGTATGTATCCGAGTCACTCATACGTCGGTATGTATGCCGACAATGAGTTTATCAATGAAATCTTGGCACCTCGAGCAGTAACTCGGGGACTGCCTTAGTGATATTTATTGTTTGTTTTCTATATTTGTTATTTATGTGTTGGCTGGCGTAAGTTGCTTCTTCCTAAGCCAGATTAGTAGTGTCTGAGCACCAAAAACTCAACTCTTCGACTTGCTGCTGTCCAACAAGATTTGGCTTCATGGCAAGCAAGAGAACAAGTCTGGAATTGCGTAGCACACGAAAAACGACTAAGGAAAATAACTTAATCGAGCCAACACTTGTTATTCGGACTAACCTTATGCTTACTTTATGTTTACTATGCTGAATTATTTTGAGCTAATCCTAAAGTTTCCAAGTATTGTTAAGTCAATTTTTGAAACTCGGACTTGTAAGTCATAAAACCGAACCAAGGTAGACACGATCCGGGCCAAGAAATTGGAGAAACAAGAAAATGAAAATCGGGGACTACGCCCAAGTTAATCCGGCACAAACAACTTAGTAGAAAAATATAACTTGTGTGCTTAATACATTTGCACCCGGCATACCGGGGATTTGATAAACTGCAAAGTGTTTTTAATCAAGGAGCAGCATGAGGAGGTAACTTGGCACCAGCAGGTGGAACTCTAGCCTCGGCTTCAGCATCATCTTCACCTTCTTCGACGTCCGAGGCTTCGTCCTCTTCCTCCTCACCCGAATCATCTTCGGCATTTTCGTCGTCGGCGTCGCCAAGGAAGCTTGGTCCCTCATTCCATTGATGGATGGGGGCATACTGAATGAGGCTATGGGCGTAAGCCTTGCGCCGAGCTATGCAATCTGGATCATTGGACCACCTTGATCCGGTGCGCATCCGCTCAAGAAGATTGAGGTTGATTTTCTCATACCATGTGGGCACATAGTGGAGAACGATCTTAGCTCCGGCCCGTCCAGCAGATTCCCTCCAAAGATCAAGTTGGGTCTCGCACTCCATTAACTTGGCAATGAGAGCGGCGGTCCCCTCCGGAGTATCTTCATTAGGAAAAAATGCATTGAAGATCCGGATTGCCACATCAAGGATATCTTTACCATAGTTCTTCACAATCTCCACGTGAGAAGATAAGCTGACCAGCAGGTCCTCCATGTCATAGGGAATAATTTCTGCGCCAGGACCAACTAGGGTACCCCTCTTCTGGCGGAACTTGGCAACGGCAGTGGTTGCAATGGCATCACCCTCTGGAAATTTGTCTGAAAACAAGATAAGTGAAACAAGTGAGGAAGTTTGACCCGGAGAGGTTCATGCCAGGTGAAGGAAAAGAACTTACGAGAAATATGGTTGTGGATCCGGGTCAGCTCCTTGGTGCAATTGTCATGCCTCTTCCGGTGTTGCGCAAGCTTAGCATTCGCCGACTCAAGCTTAGTGTCGGCCTCTTTCAGCAGTTCTTGGTCCTTAGCAATTTGGAGGCTGAGACGCTCTCGCTCTTCAGTAAAATCTTGGCCTACTTTATCCAGTTCGGATTTGTGCAACGGCTTGAGATTTTTCATGTCTGCCTTGAGCTTGGCAATCTCATCATCCTTGGTCCGGAGGAGGGCGAGCTCATCATCTTTCTTCTTGAGTTCGGCCTGGTGCTGCCCTGCTTGTTCGAGAAAATGCAGCATCATATCAGGCATGGACACACTATCTTCAAGAGATGCTGAAATAAGTTTGTTGACCCTCCAAGAGGAAAAGGTGCAAAACCGAGGTATGAATATTTGTCGAGCCAAGAGGAAAAGGAGAGAGAGCACAGAAGTTAAGCAACCGAAGTGACTTACCTTTTATCTCGTCTAAGTTCCTCCTCATGAGGATGTTCTCGGCCTCCACTCCAGCTGTCCAATCCGAATAAAAGATTAGTCCGGCGGAAAAGGACAAAGAGGAATGGGAAAATGCCAAGGGAAAAACATACCCCTTTTCTCGTATTCGGCAAGAAGCGTAGTATGTTTCGCACACAGCATCTTGTGAGTGTCCAAGAGACGTTGAAACTCATCGCTCCGGCGATTGGTGGTCACCTGAAAAGAGTACAAAAGGATAGCTTAGTCATGTGCATATTCGAAGTGTACAAGATCCGGGCCAAGTGGAACTTAACCCGACTCTAGGTGTGTGCATATTCGAAGTGTAAAAGATCCGGGCCAAGTGGAACTTAACCCGGCTCTAGGTGTGTGCATATTCGAAGTGTACAAGATTCAGGCCAAGTGGAACTTAACCCGGATCTAGGTGTGTGCATATTCGAAGTGTACAAGATCCAGGCCAAGTGGAACTTAACCCGGCTCTAGGTGTGTGCATATTCGAAGTATACAAGATCCGGGCCAAGTGGAACTTAACCCGGCTCTAGGTGTGTGCATATTCGAAGTGTACAAGATCCGGACCAAGTGGAACTTAACCCGGCTATAGGTGTGTGCATATTCGAAGTTACTAAGGAGCTACGCTAGTTTCTAAGGAGCATCCGGCCGAGTAACAAGTTACTCCCCCGGAGGCTCGGGGACTAATGGTTATATCACTAATATTTAGTACATGTTAAGGAAAAGGCAAAGTAGCGTACCTCCATCATCCGACCTGCAACGTTGATTGCCTTGGCAACGGTGTTCATCTGTGCAGCAAACTCGGCAGGCCCAAATTTCTCAGGGAGATCGTCGTTATGGATGAAGTCCGCCTTGTTCTAGTTGTTAACGAACTCGATCAAGGTCGGAGGATAGCGTTCTCTACTGAGCATATGGGGCACGACTAAACCCTTGGCGTGGGCCTCCCTTCTCTCAACCTGTGCAACAGCGGGGCTAGTGTGCAAGACGAGTTGCGCATCAGCTGACCCGGCAGAGGGGTCCTCCGTCGGCGGGGTCTTCTTTGACAGCATGGATGCAAGTGTACGCTATCCATCTTCGATTGATGCTGCCCTGGTGGCGTCAGGAGCTTTCTGGCCCTTGGGCTGCTACTGAGAGGTGGAGGTCTGAGCCGCAGATTTGGCCTTGGGAGCTTCCTTAGTGCTAGCCTTGATGCTACTGGTGCCTTCTGGCTGAGTCTTGGAAGACTCGGACGAGGCAGAGGGGCTTGGCGCTGTTGCTGATGCTTGTGCGGCTGCTGGTGGTGCTGATTTTTGTCTTGGCGGGGGTGCTGAAGGAACCTCGGTGGTGGTTGGTTGCGGCTGAGCCAAAGAGGGAGCAACCGCAGCCTCGGCAGAACCACTTCCCTCTGTTCCGAGGTAGCCCTCCTCTTGACGAGGTGGGCTAGAACCCGGAGCAGCCGCTGAACCCTCCTTAATGGGGTTCAACAGGGGTGAATCGTCGCCACGAGCGGGAGAAGGGCTATGTCGGAGCAGCGAGGCGATGCCGGATCCACTCCGAGGAACCTCCACCACGGCCCTACTGAATCAAATGATGAATGATGAGAAACTATAACAAAGGAAGAACAAATGAATAGCAAAACGCGAAGCAGAAGATTGGATAAGGAAGAAGTGACTTTCTCATCTGAGATCAAAGGCTCCTTTGGCTTGCGAGCTCTCCGGTCTACGGCCTTAGTCGTGGACTTGGTGGAAGCTTTGTGTGCGGACTTCTTTCGCCTCTTGGTTGGCTTAGAAGGTCCGGAGGAAGAAGCCGATGCGGCCCCCTTTTTCTTTGATGCGACCGGGACTGGCTCACCCATGGCAAGGGGAGGATCTTCATGGATCTGCCCACCGGGGTTAGCTAATGTCGGAAAAGCGTAAGAAAGGGGGACAACGTCAAATGCCTCCATCACATCAACGTCGGATTCATCTTCATCGTCAGGCCAATCTCTAATGGAAGAGAATTTACCGGTGTGTCGCTTGGTCGCATCAGGGAACGGCAGGAACATCTCCTGATCTGGCTCCTCTTCGTCCGGGGCATCTCGATTAGGCGCCCAGTTGAGAGAAGGCTCAGTGCCATCCTCAAGAGTTTGCTGAAGAAACATCTAAGAGAAAGAAAATGCAAAGGGATCAAACATACAACAAAATACGACATATGATTTAACTCGGAAAAGGAGTGGAGCATGAGAGTTACCGCAGGAGGAAGCCTATCTCGGCAGAAGTGCTCAATCCCCCACTCCGAATCAGCAGAGAAGTTTTTGTTGGTGGTAAAGAGGGCCTTGACCCGGCGGTAAATCTCGGTGTTGCTCAACTCGAATGAGGAGGTTCGGTTGGGGTCAAGGGGCCAGCTCATGTGGTAAAGTTTATGCGTTCGTTTCTGGAGGGGGGAGATCCGGTTGCGGACGAAGGTGATCATTGCGTCCTCGTTGCGCAATCCCTAATCCTTCAGCTACTAGAACCGTTTGTTCACTTGGTTCGCCGGGACTGTGGGTTTCTTGGGGATCTGGTCCCACACATCCAGATTAGGAGGACCCGGAGCGTAGGGGCGCAGCCGGATCAGATCTTCATCCATGCCATTTCTGACATAGAAGAAGGTTCGGCCCTAGCCCTTGCAGGAATCAAGCCCCGTGACTCGGGGAAAGATGGACTGTTTCTGAGGAGAGATAGAGGCATCGCCGAATTGTGTAAGTTGCTTGTCCTCCGCGTCAAGCTCTCTATTTGGAATCACATTCCGGCGGAGACCAAAAAACCGGATCCAGAGCTCCTTAGTGGGCCATAATCCGGCGTAGCCCTCTATGGTGGAAGCAAAGGCAGAAAGAGAAGTGATGGCATTCGCTGGAAGGTGATGTGGTTGAAGCTCGTAGGTGTTGAGCCAGTCATGGAAAAAATCACTAACGGGGAGGCCGAGCCCACGCTGGAAGTGGGAGAGGAACACTACAAACTCACCCGGATTGGGTGAGGGAGCAAGCTCCTCGGCGGCGAGGCGAGCAATGACGCCCACCGGGATACACCAGGTGTGGCACAACCAGTCTAGGTCGTCCTGCCATACCCAGGACCCAGCCCAAGCGCCGCGATCGGCGTTCCCCGCATCCTCCTCCATCTCCTGTTCCACGACGGCGAGTTCTTCCTCAGTCATCTCTAGGTCGCTGTCCTTACTGGCCCTAACGGCGGTGGGGGGCAGTGGCCTGGACTGGCGCGGACCCGTGGCGGCGGAGATGCGCGGGAGTGGCGGCAACGCTGGTGCGCGAGGAATGGTGCGGCGGAGGCGCAGCTAAGCAAGTGCGGCGGCGGCGGCGCTGTCACTGGGAGGAGGAAGAAGAAGAAGAGGAAGAGGGGCGCTAGAATGGGGAAAGTCCAAAGGGGCGCGCCCCTCCCCTTTTAACCATGCCCCAGCGGGGTAGTGGGATCGTGCGGTGCGGTGAGGCCACACGGTGTAGCCGTGTATAATCCGGATCAGCCAATCAGTGACAAGCCACAGGAAGGGCCACAGGGCGCAGGAGATCCCACGACATGACGTGGTGATATGGTTAACGAGGAGATAGACACAATGTGACGTGTGCAACAGTAACACGTGACATTAACTGCGGCAGTAACTGGCGCATGCCCTTAAATTGAGGCAAAGTAATGATTACCCTCCACGTGAGGAAGCGTATGAGAGAAGGAAAAATAACTCGGAATGTGCCAAGGGAAAAGATAGTCAATGAAATCCGAGATAGGAGGTAACTCGGAAAAGGTTGAACCTGCTGTGCCCTTAGCAGCTGAGGCAGCTAAGACCGCACCAGCTTCAGGGACTAATGTTAGGGGCATACCCCCGGGTAGGGTCACGCCGGGGTATAATGGCCGAGTTAGCCGAGGTACGGCAAGGTCAAAGCAAGTGCTGGCCGAGTCACCTCAAGGCAGGCCAAATCACGGAGTAACCCAGACCGGAGGATGTCCGCCTAACTGAGTACTGTCTGACTTATGTCGTATGCCGGCAGGTTTTATCTATTTTGTTTGCAGGTAAAGGTGTGGCCGGATCAACCAGGCACGATCCGGGTTATATCAAGCTTGCAAGAGGAGGAAGGTATCTTGCTGGTCAAAAGGTGGCACTGTACGCAGAGCGTGAGCGAACCGGACAGAGCCAGGACCACCGAGATGTGGCCGACAAGAGTGACGTTGCCAGAGTCGGATGACGCTGGCGCCGCAGAGGCTGACGTAGCCTCTACATGGCTGACACTGGGGAAAAGTGACCCGGTCGTTTTGCTATTTTGGGAAGAGGCATAATCCCTGGAATATGCCTCCACGTATGCCCTAATTGGAGACCTCTACCACTATATAAAGAGGGCTAGGGCATCTGTAGAAAGGGTTGAGTTCGATTGAGTTATTGACTAGTTGATGGGCATTTGAGTAGAGAGTTCCTCAGGGCAAAGCGGTGGTGAGAGTAAGAGAGTTCCTTCTTCCTCCTCTCCCCAATACAGCTCGACGAGCACTTGTAACTCATCTAGCTTGAATAATACAAAGCTTCTGTGTGTGGAATCACCACACTATCCCTCCCTGGATTCCTCTAGTGCATCTTGTCCCCACCTTTAGCCTATCCATGGCATCTGCCTTGACACCACCACAACACGTTTCCATAGCATTAGTAACAAAGGTGTTCAAAAAATTCATACTAATAACATTGTTGTTAGCATGCAAAGAAAGTTCCATGGTTTTTTTAATTTTCTTTTCAGACCATTCATGTTCTACCTTAGAAAAAATACTAAAAAGATCTCTAATTTTGTTGTTGTTTTCCATTAAGCCTAACTAGTGAAAATAAAAACAAGAAACAAAAAGATATAATTGCAGAATCGAAAGGAAATAATTTCGAGCACTCACACACTAGCTATAGTACTAGAAGATAGCTTAGTAGCCAGAAGATGTGAGTACCTTTTACCTTACCTCCCCGACAACGGCGCCAGAAAATAGTCTTGATGTCTACGCACGCTTCTATTCCTGTAGACACTGATGGGCCTCCAAGTGTAGAGGTTTGTAGAACAGCAGCAAGTTTCCCTAAAGTGGATCACCCAAGGTTTATCGAACTCAGGGGGGAAGTGGTCAAAGGTATCCCTCTCAAGCAACCTTTCAATCAAGATACAAGAAGTCTCTTGTGTCCCCAACACACCCAATACACTTGTCAGGTGTATAGGTGCACTAGTTCGGCGAAGAGATAGTGAAATAAAAGTAATATGGATGATTATAAGTGGTAATTGCAATCTGAAATAAGAGTGGCAGCAAGAAAACATGTAACAGAACTGATTGTAAACGGTGTTTCAATGCTTAGAAACAAGGCCTGGGGATCATACTTTCACTAGTGGACACTCTCATATAAATATCTTCTCTTCATGATGCTACCCTGAACTACTCTCCAGTTGGACGATGTAGGGCTATAACAGCACACCTTAAAGTTCGTATGCCCCATCTAGATAACCCCTCACTGTCACCTTGAGCACTAGATGGTTCCAACAAACACCACAATCTTATAGAGACATCCAACTCAAATTGTACTCATGATAAGTATTTATGTAACCTTAGCCAAAGTGCCACACGGTGTGCACACTGTCAACTTCACACACGTGGGGATAAGCAGAGATTCATTAAAGCACTTGAGTAGCAGAATAGATCTATAGATTTCAAAGCTCATGATCTCAATAAGATCACGCATAGAGAGAGAGAGAGAGAGAGATGAACACATAGCTACCGGTAGAGCCCTTAGCCTCGAGAGAGAACTACTCCCTCCCTATCACGGGAGTTAGAAACGGTGATGGAGATGGCGGTGGAGTCGATGGAGATGGATGCAGGGTCAGTTCCCCGTCCCGGCAGGGTGCCAGAACAGAGACTTTTGTCCCCCGAATCTCCTCCTCGGTGACGGTGGTGCTGCAGAACTTTTCGTGGAATTCTGATCTGGTACTTAGGGTTTTCGTCTAGGAAGGCTTTTATAGGAGAAAGGGCATGGTCGGTGGGCGCCCGAGGGGCCCACACCACCCCTGGCGTGGCATGGGCTGGTCCGCGCCACCAGGTAGGGCTTGTTCGTCTGCCAGCGCATGGCAGTACCTAAGTTGCCTGAAATTACCGCGTTTCGAAAAGTTGGGCCGCCAACTACCGAGAGGGGCCATTTCGATGCAAACTCGTCTCAACCCTACCAAATCCAAACATGCCGTGAAACTGCCCCGTGTAGTAGACGGTCGGGACACTCATGTTAGTAATATTTCTGTGATGCGAGCGCCAACGTGGCAACCACGTAGGCGAAATGAGATACTAAAGGAGCATGGTGCGTTGACCAAATTCATAAAACCACTCCCTCCCTCCTTTCTCATGAACCCTAGCACCGACGGCGTCGAAATCCCCTCTCCAACCAGAATGATCTCTTTGGGCATTTGACTTTCGGCACCAAGTTGCTGCGCCTACTCACTACTACCGAGCTCTAATGCCGAATGTCGTGCCAGCCGTTGCGATGATCTAGCCCGCCTCTACCGTCGACGAGCTGAGCAGCGCACAGGATGGCAGATCCATTTGCCAAGGAAGAAGTACTTCTGGCTAATTTTGGGTAAGCTACTCTTCTCTTTGCTATTCGAACTATCTATAACTGCTGGCTGGCTATTGGCATAACAAAGATATATCGAACATAGAATTGTTTGCTCGCACGACGCTGACGAACAATTCTTATCTTTTGTCTCCAATTTTCTGTCAACTAGGATCTCCGCTGAACCCAAATACACGGTTCTGGTGGCCATCTGAGGCTACCTCGTTAATTAGCACATGGGAAGAGCACGTGGAAACAAGCTCAGAATCTGAAGATGGAAGTAGCGCATGTGCAGTTATGCACTGTCCTTGGTTTGGTTGCTACTGTGCATGAACTTGCTGAAATGAGGCCAGAGGAGACTGCACGGTTCAGCATCGTTGATGAACGAGGCTTCAAGGTTCCTATAGCGTGTGCAAGTCAGCTAATTGGGTTGATGAAACAGCATGTTAGGCTTCGCGTGGTTATGCTGGTGTGTAACATAGTGGATGAGGAAGCTCCTGCTACTGGGAGTCGCCCAGCTATTATTGGACAGGGAGGTCTAACTCGAACCCCTGCTGTTGTTGAGAAAAATGTAGTTCCTCATCCGTGACATGCTTCTGTCAGGCAACCTCCTCATAGGAGTCCCCGTATTGCCGTTGTGGAAAACTCTGCTCTGGAATCTGCTGGTACTAGTTGTCCCCATCCCCGTGCCCGTGCTGCTGCGGCTGCTGCTCACCCAATCCATGCTGCTGTTGAGCAAACTAAGGCGTCCGGAGGCTGCCCTACTGTTGTTGCCAAGACCGCCGCCTTGTGTGCTGCTCCTCCTCGAAACCGTCCTCAAGGTGTGCGAACCCATGCTCTGGAATCTGCTGGTACTGGTCGTCCTCGTGTTGTTGTTGATCTAGACGTTGTTGACCCAATCCCTTCCGCTGTTGAGAAAACTAAGGCTTCCGGAGGCTGCCCCACTGTTGTTGAAAAGACTGATGCCTTGTCTGCTCCTCGAACCAGTGCTCGAGTTCAGCGAGCTGCTGGTCTGAATCCAACTCATGGTCTAGACTCTGCTAGCACTCGAAACACTGTTGTTGTGGAAACTGCTCCTGATCGCTGAGGTGGCATGGCAGCAGCTGATCCTATTGTGGCTGCCATTAGAAGGGGCCCTGCCTGTCCACCATGTAATGTAGCTCCCGCTGCTAAGGGCCCTCGCCTTGCTCATGGTCCTGGTACGTCCACCGAGGTTGATACAGCTAACGATGACGCTGGTGATGGCGGCGGTGGCATTGGGACTGGGTCTGATGGTGCCGCTCCATCTCTTGAACCTCTCGGATGTTTCTATCCTGAAAAACCTGATGATGGCAAAGTAATCGTTCGTATCGGTGTCGTGGATTATACTGCAAAATTAGATGATGGCACAGAAAAATTCTATGATGAGTTTGATGTAATCCTTGGCAGATACAACCCTGAAGTGGTAGAGTTATCTGACCTGATGGCATCTTTACATGTGAAGGTGCTTTGGGGGTCCTCCCAGGAAGCTCGTTTGTTATATTATAGTTACAGGAGCAAAAAGGCTATCGAAGTGAAAGATACCAGGGATTTAGTCATACCGTTTACAAGGAAACATTATAGAGGTGAAGTTTAGTTCCACTTGGTAGTGCTCACGGTTGGAGAAGAATTGGAACTCGACAATAGAGATGATGGACTTTTAGAAGGCATGCGTTACCTGGTCCATGGCATCACTGGGGCTGGTGCGACTGAGGGTAGCTTCGAACAGAGGAGAGTCTTATAGAGGAGCGTCATAAAGAGGAGCATGAATAGCATCCCTAGAAAGGGCACCCCGAAGAAAAACGTCACCAAGGAGACCACACCAGAGAAGAGGACGCCCAAGAGTCGCACGACAAAAGGCACCACGCCACAGAGTACACCCCTGAGATCCAGTCAAAATGCCACACCGAACGATAGCAGCAAAAACACTAAGAGGGCTAGCACGGTGGTGAACACTCCCAGGAGTAGTAGCAAAGAGGAGAAGATGGCCAGCACGGAGGCTACCACACCCAGTGCTAGCAGAAAAAATACTAATTTCGAGCGGAACACGCCGCTGTCAGGGAATTATGCTGGCACGAAGGAGAACATGCCCAATAGTAGCAGCAAACGGGCTAATTTGGAGCGGAACACGCCGCTGAGGTCAGGAAATAATGCCAGCACGAAGGAGAAGACGCCCAATAGTAGTAGCAAAATGGCTAATTTGGAGCGGAACATGCCGCTGGGGTCAGGCAATAATGCCAGCACGAAGGAGAACACGCCCAATAGTAGCAGCAAAAGGGCTAATTCGAAGAAGAACACGCCGCAGAGGTCAGGCAATAATGCCAGCACCTTGGAACCAACACCTGTGAGGGGAGGAAGTGAGGAGATCACACCCAAGAGCGGCAGCAAAAGGCCTAGTTCGATGGGGAATGGAACGCGGATGGCAAGCCCTACTGATACCATCAGGAAAGATTACATCAGGAAGGAGGATATACATAGGAAGAGCAAGAGGGTTCTGTACACTCAAGAGAAATTGATTCTGACTTTTGTTTGTCCACTGAAGTACCTAGGATGCGTGCAAACGTAAGACCACCCCATGTGGTTGCAGCAGAACCAACCGAGTGTCTTGGAGAAAACAGAGTTGCTGGTAAGGTGGATTGGGGCAATGTTCCTGTCCATCCGGGTGGAGACGATGGTGCAGCCCCACCCATGGGAGTCAATATGATGTGTGCAGTACTAGGCATTAGAGACGATGCCGAAGATTTTGAATCAGATGAAGAAGAAGGCACTGTAGAGGATCACGAATTTGGTGATGATGAAATAGACGAGGAACTTAACGATGAGGCTAGTATTCCAGTCACTGATTTGAGTGTTGAAGTAGAAGAAATGAAACATGACCACGAGTATCCTACAATTTCGGTCGGCACCGAGTTCAGGAGCAAGCATGAGTTCAGGATGTCGTTCCGGCATTTTTGTATCAAGGGGGAGTTCACCGTTTATCGACTGAAGAACTCTGCCGAGAGGTATGAGGCCATTTGCAAGTTAACGTGGATGAATGGACGGGCCGAGGTACATTGTCCATGGAGGATCACAGCAAGAGCCTTACCTGCGTCGACTGTAATTAGGGTATTGAGGCAATGAATGCATCAAACCATTAGAACTCTCTCTCTTTTCACTCTATAACTACAATTGATGTGCGATATCTTTCTAGTAACTAGTCGACTCCGCTTATCTTTTAAATGAATTTGTGTTGCAGGTGAACAAAATGGGCCCTCCACACATGTGTCCGACAGGCAGCAAATTGAAATCCTCAATGGCTGATACGGAGTGGGTGGCTGTGCAATCTATGTGCATACTGAAGGATAACCCTAAGGAGACCGCGAAGAATATTTAGACTAGCCTCGGTTCTAAATACAACATTGTCCTTCCGTATTACATGGTTTGGAAAGGTAAAGAGAAAGCTCTGGGGGTCTTGCACAGGGATTGGACCAATAGCTTCAGGATGCTGTACAACTTCAAGGCGGAGGTACAAGCTAGTTGTCTGGGAATGTTGTGGAGATTGACACCGAATCGGAAGGTGGTAAAATATATTTCAAAAGATTTTTCATGGCGCTTAAACCTTGCATCCAGGGATTCAAGGACGGCTATAGGCCGTATCTGAGTGTAGACAGCACTATCCTAACTGGAAAAGGGAAAGGCTGCCTGCCATCTGCCATAGCACTTGATGGTCACAACTGGATGTTCCCAATGGCATTCAGGCTGTTCGAAACAGAAACGGAGGAAAACTGGGTCTGTTTTATGAGGTAGCTCAGGAGATCAATAGGCCACATGGATCCATTGGCCATATCCACGGATGCATGCAAAGGGCTGACCAATGCAGTGAAGGAGGTGTTCCCGCGAGCTGAAGGTAGAGAATGCCATGCCCATATGATGCTCACCTTGTACTCACACTACGCAGGCAGCGTATTTCGTTACATGTTTCCTGCTGCTAGAGTTTACAAACCGAGTAGCAGCGATTATTTCATGAGCAAGATTTTTGCCGAAGCCCCTGAACTTCCAGAGTACTTAGCCATCCATCATTCGCAGCTATGGAAGAGGAGTCAATTCAACCCTGACATCAAAGTAGATTACATAAACAACAACCTTGCAGAATGCCTGAATAACTGGGTGAAGGACATAAAAGTGTGTCCTGTTCATATCTTGATGGACAGCATACGTGGTATGATCATGAAGCTATTAAATATAAGGAGAGAGATCGGTAGGAGACTGCTAACTCGTAGTTTATGTAGAGCTCATTGGGAACCCCAAGAGGAAGGTATGATGAGCATAGCAGTAAGTTTTCCCTCAGTTATGAAACCAAGGTTTAATCGAACCAGTAGGAGCAAGGAAACACCCCAAAGGTGTTACTTGCTGAGCTTTGGCAGGGCGCACTACCGGTGCTAGTAGCAACATGGAGACCTGCACAACACAACCACAGAACTTTGTTCCCAACTTGCGATGAGGTTGTCAATCTCACCGTGTTTTGCGGAAAACAAAGGATTAAACGTATCGAATGGAAAGAAGTAAAAGTTTGTAGAAAGTAAACACAAAGTAGTAAAAGATTGTAGATTGTATGTAAAGTAAAAGGACCGGGATCCATAGTTCAATAGAGGTGGCTCTCCTTAGATAGATAACATGCTGGGTGAACAAATTACAGTGGGGCAATTGACAAACACCGAGAAAGCAATACATACATATACTAATCATCTTGACTCCTCTGAGACTTGATTGGGCATTACAACATAATACATAGACCGCCATCCAACTGCATCTATGACTAATAATCCACCTTCAGGTTATCATCCGAACCCCCTCCAGTATTAAGTTGCAAGCAACAGATTATTGCTTTACGAACTGCGTGTAAAGTAAACAATATGATTGTTCTATGAACAAGGGATTGTTGTTTTCTCCCTAGTAGCAACAGCACATCTAGTACCTTAGAGATTTCTGTCACTTCTCCAGATTACCAGAGGCATGAACCCACTATCGAGCATAATACTAACTCTTGGAGTTGCTAGCATCTACTTGGCCAAGATAGCTACTAACAACAGAAAGCATGCAAGATCTCAAATAACAAAGACATGATAGAATCAATAATCAATCTGAAATAGCATCTCAATATCCATCGGATCCCCGCAAACACAACATGTATGAATTATAAATAGATGATCTTGATCATGAACGGAGCTCACAAGATCTAAACATGAAAGAACAAAAGAGGAGAAACCAGCCATCTAGCTACTACATGGATCTGTAGTCCAAGGATGAACTACTCACGCATCACACCAGAGGCTTGCATGGTGATGAAGAAGGCCTCTAGGGTGAATTCCCATCTCCGGCAGGGTGCCGGGAAGAGCTTCAGATCCCTCCCGATCTAGGGATGGAGATGATGGCGGCTACAGACTCTTTCATGGATTTTTGCTCGGGTACTTAGGGTTTTCATCTTGAGGGCAACTTATAGGCGGAAGGAGAGGCCGAGGGGGTGCCGGGAGCGGCCACACCACCCCCTGGCGCGGGCTAGGCCTGGCCGCGCGGCCAGGTGGTGTGGTGGCTCCCTGGCCCTTCTCCGTCTCGTATTGTGGCACTTGATCCCTTCCGGAAAAATAGGCACTTTGGCTTTTGTCCCGTCCAATTCCGAGAATATTCATTTTCTGACTTTCCTGGAACCAAAAACAGCAGAAAACAGGCAGCTGGCACTATGGCTCTTGTTAATAGGTTAGTCCAAGAAATCATATGAAAAGTACTCCAAAGTTGGAACAAAACACAAGAAAGTGGATAAAAGTGTATCAACATCCCCAAGCTTAACTCCTGCTCATCCTCGAGTAGGTAAGTGATAAAAAGAAATAATTTTTGAGGTGACATGCACCATCAAATACTTGATCAAAGTATTTGCAAAGCTCAAAGCTGGGATCATAGTACTTCAATCATAACATGAAAGACAAAGTTCGAGCAATAGGCAAAGAAACTATGATGCAACATAAAAAGGTACAAACAAAAGATTCATGAATAATATGCCTTGCAAGACGTTTGTTTGTTTCACATAAAGAAAACATAGCATAATATTATTCAGCTTGTCCCTCAATAGAGTAGCAAATATAAATGCATAGGACACCTTCAAAGTTCATAAGAGTGACTAGATACAATAGTTTAAAACAAGCAATAACAAGTTATGCATTAATCAACTAGTCTTGGGACAATGCACATAGAACTAAGAATGGCCACTATGCTCTCAAAGTAGGTGCATAAAGATAGAACGTGGAGACTCAATAAATTGGTGGAAGAAAAGCCTTTTGTAAAAGGAAGTAGGGATTCAAGTCTCATAAAGAGCTTCCAAAAATTATGGTACTTGTAGTTTTCATCTCTCATTGCCCCTATCATAAGCATCTTGAAAGTGATTAAGGTTAAAGTGACACAACTAATAGGATATGCTTGACAAGTTATAAACCGAAATCTCATGCCCCTTACTTACGAAGACCGATCCTCATGGTACTCAACTTTAGTCACGAGTAAGCTCTTGTCATTGTTAGTATATGTGTATCATTAAGAACCGCCAACGGGGTACCCCTTGCACATGATACAGGAGCTTTCCCATAATCAAAATGACAAGGCAAGCAGACAATGAGCATCTCAGCGATCTTTTTATTTGCTATTTGCATAGGTTTTATTGAGGATGCTTCATAGAGTGCTCATTATGGTGATGTTGCATGTTTCCGCCGTGATTAGGCATGGTTTAGGCTAGCGGCCCAGGCGTTTCTCTAACACATATACAAACTCCATGATCTTACAAGTTCCACATTTATTTCACACCGCCGGGATCCGTAAGCAAAAGAACATGATATCAACGGGGTACAAAGTACAAGTGCAATGTTGAAAGCGTTCCCCATGAAACATGGTTCTGCTAATTTCAACTTATAAAGAGCAAGCATATACGCAACAAACAAGGACCCAATGGTTCAAGTTTATTAGAGGCAATAAAGTAAAGTGTTCCATCAAGTTCGTGAGAGCTTTAATCACGAGTTTTCTCATAACAAGTGAAAGGTAAACAAAAGCATGAATATACTTGGAATAGAATAAGCTAGTAGGTAGGTATGGTGGACTCTTTGGAATAACTTGGTTTAGAGAGTTGGATGCATGAGTGGAACTCATACTTGGTGGTGGAGGCTAGCAAAAGACTGGGAGCGACAAACTAAGAGAGCAATAATGGCCATAATCATGCAGAGCGACAAAACATCATTGATCAAAGCATAAAGTGATACTACAAGTTGAAAACTAAAGGATCATAAAGGCTATGGTGACTTGAGATAGTCATAACATGGTGTGAGCATGTGCCATGTCAACCCAAATAAAGCATCAAAGGAGAATACCACTATACTATGCTTTAATATGCTAAAACAACGCATGATTCATCCAAGGCACATTAAGCAATCTCAATTGTTTATAACAAGTCATGCTACAGCAAAGAATACTAAGCATAAAGCCAAAACAATATCAAGCATGGCATGACAAAGCATAGGCCACAGTCAAAAACGAGCTCTTTTTACCACATAAGCATGGACTTTCCTACTCTTTTCCCAACCAAACCAAACTATTTGCAAACCAAAGTATGAAAGAGGGGGTCCAACCAATTTATTCAGAACACTAAGAAAACCAAGCTAACTAAAAACCAAAACAAAAACGAAAAAGAAGACGCTCCAAGAAAAACACAACTGTGCATGAAACAATAAAAATGAAGCGTTTGGAAGAAACCTGGAATTTTTATTGATGAAGAAGGGGATGCCTTGGGCATCCCCAAGCTTTGACGCTTGTACTTTTTGGATATTTCTTGGGGTGACACGCGTGGCATCCCCAAGCTTGAGCTTTAGTCCATCCTTCATCTCATTACTCATTCCTTCCATACAGCTTAATTTTTTCCTTCATACAGAACTTCACACAATCTCATTAGCAACATTAGTGCACTTAAGATAAATAAGTCTCAAGGTTTAGTTCTAACACCAAATAAAATTCCATTAGAACACTAGCTAATGTAGCACTTCCCTCAAAAAGCTCAATTCCCCAAAGGAACTCAAGAAGGAACTAACAAGAAGCAAATGCAGAAAATGGCAAAAATCTGTCAAAATAGACCAGCAGGTAAAGACGAATTTTTTCAAAGACCTTCTGTTGCTCAAATCAAAAAGTGTTTAAATAACGAAAGTTAGATAACAACCTGGGACATAACCACAAAACATTACAGCTCAATCCGACGTACAGAGCTCTCTCAGGAATTTTTACGGTGAAGCACAGAAATCTGTTTCGGGACAGCAACTTTCCCAATCATTACTTCTCTCTCATTAGAGGTTACTCTTGGCACAAAAAGCAAATAAAAAGGATAAGGAGAGGTTATTACAGAGGTAATAAATTCCAAGACTCAACTAAAACTCTTGGGTTATCTCCCAACAAGTGCTGTTCTTTAACGCCTTTAAGTTAGGCATGAAAATTTGAGAAGATGCTCTCATAGGAAATATGAATTGAAGTAAAAGAGAGCATCAAGAAGGAAATTCAAAACACATTTAAGTATAACCCACTTCCTATGCATAGGAATCTTGTATGCAAATAAATGCACAAAGAACAAAGTGACAGGCATAGGAAGATAAATCAAAAGTAACTTCAAAACTTTCAGCACATAGAGAGGTGTTTCATTACCATAAAAACTTCTACAACCATATTTTCCTCTCTCATAATAATTTTCAGTAGCCTCATGAATAAACTCAAAAATATAACTATCACATAAGGCATGCTTTTCATGATCTACAAGCACTAGATCTTTATTACAAACATTTTCAAAAGAATCCTCAAGAACATAACATTCACCCTTCTTTCATAAGCATGGGGGACAATAAAATAATGTAAGGGATAAAGAGTTACTCTCTTTAGAAGGTAGGCATGTGTAGATCCATTCTTCCTCCTTTTGTCCATCACTCTCCTCCTTTTTTTCATCTAATGAGCTTTCAGGTTCAGCAATTTCTTCTTCCATGGAGGTTCTAGCAGGCGGTGGTTCATCTATTACCTAAGCAGTCATAATACTGTTCCCAAATAGGAAACTGAGTGACCTATCCATAATGAAATAGTGATTGGAGCAGAGCTAGTCATAAAGGCAACTTTAAGAAAGGAACTAATTTTTTTGTGTTTTCAAACAAGAAAGCAAAACTAGTAAAACTAATTTTTTTGTGTGTTTTTGAAGAACAAAACAAGAAAACAAAGAAAAAAGAAACTAAGCAAAACAAAAACAACAAAGTAAAGAGATTGGTTATGAGGGACCGCCCTTGTGAAGATGTCCTTGACTCCCCGGCAACGGCGCCAGAAAAAATCTTGCTGCTCGTAGTTCATGTAGAGCTCGTTGGGAACCCCAAGAGGAAGGTATGATGAGCACAGCAGTAAGTTTTCCCTCAGTTATGAAACCAAGGTTTAATCGAACCAGTAGGAGCAAGGAAACACCCCAAAGGTGTTACTAGCTGAGCTTTGGTGGGGCGCACTACCGGTGCTAGTAGCAACGTGGAGACCTGCGCAACACAACTACAGAACTTTGTCCCCAACTTGTGATGAGGTTGTCAATCTCACCGTGATTTGCCGAAAACAAAGGATTAAACCTATCGAATGGAAAGAAGTAAAAGTTTGCAGAAAGTAAACACAAAGTAGTAAAAGATTGTAGATTGTATGTAAAGTAAAAGGACCAGGATCCATGGTTCACTAGAGGTGGCTCTCCTTAGATAGATAACATGCTAGGTGAACAAATTAGAGCGGGGCAATTGACAAACACCGAGAAAGAAATACATGCATATACTAATCATCTTGACTCCTCTCATACTTGATTGGGCATTACAACATAATACATAGACTTCCGTCCAACTTCATCTATGACTAATAATCCACCTTCAGGTTATCATCCGAACCCCATCCAGTATTAAGTTGCAAGCAACAGATTATTGCTTTACGAACTGCGTGTAAAGTAAACAATACGATTGTTCTATGAACAAAGGATTGTTGTTTTATCCCTAGTAGCAACAACACATCTAGTACCTTAGAGATTTCTGTCACTTCCCCAGATTACCAGAGGCATGAACCCACTATCGAGCATAAATACTACCTCTTGGAGTTGCTAGCATCTACTTGGCCAAGATATCTACTAACAACGGAAAGCATGCAAGATCTCAAATAACAAAGACATGATAGAATAAATAATCAATCTCAAATAGCATCTCAATATCCATCGGATCCCCGCAAACACAACATGTATGAATTACAAATAGATGATATTGATCATGAACGGAGCTCACAAGATCTAAACATGAAAGCACAAAGGAGGAGAAACCAGCCATTTAGCTACTACATGGATCCGTAGTCCAAGGATGAACTACTCACACATCACACCAGAGGCTTGCATGGTGATGAAGAAGGCCTCTAGGGTGAATTCCCCTCTCCGGCAGGGTGCCGGGAAGAGCTTCAGATCCCTCCCGATCTAGGGATGGAGATGATGGCGGCTACAGACTCTTCGTGGATTTTTGATCGGGTACTTAGGGTTTTCGTCCCGAGGGCAACTTATAGGCGAAAGGAGAGGCCGAGGGGGTGCCGGGAGCGGCCACACCACCCCCTGGCGCAGGCCAGGACTGGCCACGCGGTCAGGTGGTGTGGTGGCTCCTTGGCCCTTCTCTGTCTCGTATTGTGGCACTTGATCCCTTCTAGAAAAATAGGCAGTTTGGCTTTTGTCCCGTCCAATTCTGAGAATATTCATTTTCTGACTTTCCTGGAACCAAAAACAGCAGAAAACAGGCAGCTAGCACTATGGCTCTTGTTAATAGGTTAGTCCAAGAAATCATATGAAAAGTACTCCAAAGTGGGAACAAAACACAAGAAAGTGGATAAAACCAAGCATGGAACATCAAAAATTATAGATACATTTGCAATGTATCAGAAACTTAGAGGACATATGCTACCGCCAGTTGTACAACAACTGCACAAGAGAAGCCGAGGACTTGCTCATCTTAAGGTTCTCCCGTCAACCAGCAGAAGCATTTGAGGTGGTCGATATGTCCAAGAGTGGCAAAAGGGATGTTGTGAACATCCAGCTGCGAGAATGCACCTGCTTAGAGTGGCAGCATACCGGGAAACCTTGCGACCACGCCTTGGCCTTCTTGGTGAAGAAAAGAACTCTACCACATTTGGATCAGTATTTGTCAGACTACTACTCTATGGAAAAGTTCAGAGCTGCGTACGCTGGATTCGTCGAGCCATGTACAGACCCATCTCAGTGGCCTCAAGTCCAACTGTCTTTCGAGCTTTGCCAGCCAGTTACGAAAAGGGGCAGAGGAAGACCCCAGGTGAATAGGTTTAAGAATTTTCTCGAGAAGAAGGGTTCGGATTTTTGTGCTACAAAGAAGGGCAAAAACAGATGCAAGACCTGCCATCTTATAGGCTATAGAGCAGCTAGATGTCCCCTTAATGCTCCCAAACCTAGGTATGAGATGGTACATTCACACAAAAAATTGTTTATAGTCTGTAGATATAAGGTAGTAATCCATGTACTATTTTTTTATAGGAAGCACAAGGTAAGAAACAAGACAGCCGACTTAGTGATTTTGTTGCGGGAAGAAAACCAAAACGAGTGGAGTGATGATGCCGGACAAGATTCTGGTGCTGATTGGCCTGACTTCCCTTGGCCCGGAGCTGCAGGGTACTCGAAGGTAAGAAAATTGGCACCTAGGAAGAGGAAGAAGGCAGGAGATGAAGAAGCCAATGGACGTGAAGGAAAGAGGAAGAAAGTTGGCACCCAAGCAGAGAAAGAGGGCTAGCAGTGTAGCAGCCTAATGATGTATTGAACTTGAACCTATATATGTAGTTCGGTTAAACTCTGGAGCTGTGTGCGTGGAACTTGTCGGGCGAAACAATCTAGCTCCCTTACTCGGAGTAAAATGTATCGCGACTTTAGGATTTGATACGGCCGAGGCCACTAGTTGAATCCAAAAATGTGACTATGCCACTACTATCTGAACAATCGCAATAGCTGAGCGGTTAAATCCTCTCCAAAATCGATGGGTGTTAGTGGCATAGACATGATTTATTTACAGGCGCTTAATAAATCCCTGTTGTTGGCATTACACTTATGATAAGTTTCTGGGCTAGAAAATAATTTCTTAAGCTGGCTGCTACACTCCACGAAGCAGCAACTTATTTCAGCTACTGGACAACGACATGGCAACATAAACTGCAAATGCAACAGATAATGCCCAGATAATGAGGAAATTGTGTCCACTATCTGGCCTAATCTTGAGCCCGTCTGTCTCACCACCTCCCTGCCCCTGCCTCCTCTGCACCTGGCGAAGCTCCCGGATCTCTCGCTCCATCGCACGAATATCCTCTTTCTTGTCCCACACAGCATCACGCAGATCCTGAACAAGCTCTATGTGAAAACCTGTCAGTGGCTTTTCGATCGACACAAACTTGTCACAGCCAGTCCCCCTCCCTTCCTGCGTAGTAGATTGAAGGAAACAAAAAAAAAGAATTACATTACGCTTTCCGGATCCGGGTTACCATTGTACCTACAGTAGGAACTTACCGCTCTGATGCTGCAGTTGCTGAATTTTCCTGCACTATTTTCGTCGGTCCACGAAATCCATCTCCGCATCTTCTCACCGCACAAACACAACATATCGGGGTAGTAATCGTAGGGCACCCTCCGGTACCTGATGGGGGCACCCGCCTGACGGCGTTGAGCCAACCCTGATTCCGCCTGAGACGAACTGCACGAGCTGCGAGCCATGAGCGAGGGGAGCGAGGGAAGAGGAAAGAGGAGCCTTTGGATGTCAGGGTAGTGGTGAAGCCTGATTTATCCCTACTTAATAACTTGGGCAGAATCCTACCGCCCACATTCGGTTGACAGGTGGGGGACCTAGCGTGTGGACTTGTCAAAAAAAACCTCGCGCCTTCGTGGTTCAAAACCCTCTCGCACGCATTGGACGAAATTTTTTGGCACCTTGCCTGCGTACATATCACTAGGAGGCCTTGCTCAGGAACCAGTCACGCCTGGCCCACAATCTTACTCCCTCCTAGGAACTTGTCATGGCTCGCGCCGGCAGATCCATCTGCTCCACCGCATCCGGTAGGGCTCGCCACGGCGGATCCACCCCAAGATCCTACCGTTGCAGTATCAAATGGCCATGGTTTCTTGAGAGGAATGACGACGCTATGTATGCGAGCTCGACTCCTCCTACCTGTAGAAGGACTGATGCGGTGTCGAGCTCGAGCAGGAGCCACTAGGCGCGACGGCGCTTGGTCCACGCCAACCCCGTCACCTTCGTCATTGTCGATTCCGATGTGGAGGATGACAGGGACGAAGCTGTGCATAACTCCATTGTTGCCTCCCTGGCGAAGGGCAAGCCACGATCGGGAGTGGATGTCGCTGGGTGATGGCTCAGTATTAATGTAGAGCTCGTTGGGAACCCCAAGACGAAGGTATGATGAGCACAACAGCAAGTTTCTCTCAGTTATGAAACCAAGGTTTAATCGAACCAGTAGGAGCAAGGAAACACCCCAAAGGTGTTGCTAGCTGAGCCTTGGCAGGGCGCACTACCGGTGCTAGTAGCAACGTGGAGACCTGCACAACACAACCACAGAACTTTGTCCCTAACTTGCGATGAGGTTATCAATCTCACCATGTTTTGCTGAAAACAAAGGATTAAACATATCGAATGGAAGGAAGTAATAGTTTGAAGAAAGTAAACACAAAGCAGTAAACAGTTTATAGATTGTATGTAAAGAAAAGGACCGGCATCCATAGTTCACTAGAGGTGGCTCTCCTTAAGATAGATAACATGCTGGGTGAACAAATTACAGCAGGGCAATTGACAAACATTGAGAAAGCAATACATGCATATACTAATCATCTTGACTCCTTTGAGACTTGATTGGGCATTACAACATTATACATAAACCGCCATCCAACTGCATCTATGACTAATAATCCACCTCAGGTTATCATCCGAACCCCCCAAAGTATTAAGTTACAAGCAACAGATTATTGCTTTACGAATTGCGTATAATGTAGACAATACGATTGTTCCATGAACAAAGGATTGTTGTTTTCTCCCTAGTAGCAACAACATATCTAGTACCTTAGAGATTTCTGTCACTTCCCTAGATTACCAGAGGCGTGAACCCACTATCGAGCATAAATACTAACTCTTGGAGTTGCTAGCATCAACTTGGCCAAGATAGCTACTAACAACGGAAAGCATGCAAGATCACAAATAACAAACACATGATAGAATCAATAATCAATCTAAAATAGCATCTCAATATCCATCGGATCCCCACAAACACAACATCCATAATTACAAATAGATGATCTTGATCATGAACGGAGCTCACAAGATCTAGACATGAAAGCACAAAGGAGGAAAACCAGCCATCTAGCTACTACATGGATCCGTAGTCCAAGGATGAACTACTCACGCATCACACCGGAGGCTTGCATGGTGATGAAGAAGGCCTCCAGAGTGAATTCCCCTCTCCGGCAGGGTGAGGGGAAGAGCTTCAGATCCCTCCTGATCTAGCGATGGATATGACGACGGCTAGAGACTCTTTCGTGGATTTTTGATCGGGTACTTAGGGTTTTCGTCCCGAGGGCATCTTATAGGCGGAAGGAGAGGCCGAGGGTGTGCTGGGGTCGGCCAGACCACCCCCTGGCGCGGGCTAGGCCTGGCCGCGTGGCCAGGTGGTGTGGCCGGCCCCCAACCCTTCTCCGTCTTCGTATTCTGTCATCTGATGACTTTCGGAAAAATAGGCACTTTGGCTTTTGTCCCGTCCAATTCCGAGAATATTCATTTTCTGACTTTCCTAACCAAAAACAGCAGAAAACAAGCAGCTAGCACTATTGCTCTTGTTAATAGGTTAGTCCAAGAAATCATATGAAAAGTCCTCCAAAGTGTGGAGAAAACACAAGAAAGTGGATAAAACCAAGGATGGAACATCAAAAATTATAGATACATTTGCAATGTGTCAACATCCCCAAGCTTAACTCCTGCTCGTCCTCGAGTAGGTAAGTCATAAAAAGAAAGAATAATTTTTGAGGTGACATGCACCATCAAAGGCTTAATCAAAGTATTTGTAAAACATTCAAGGCTGGGATCATAGTACTTCAATCATAACATGAAAGACAAAGTTCTAGCAATAAGAAATAGAAACTATGATGCAACATGAAAAGGCACAAACAAAATATTCATGAATAACAATGCTTTGCAAGACGTTTGTTTGCTTCACATAAAGAAAACATAGCATAATAGCATTCAGCTTGTCTCTCATAGGACACCTTCAAAGTTCATAAGAGTGACTAGATACAAATATTTTAAAACAAGCATTATCAAGTTATGCATAAATCAAATAGTCTTGGGACAATGCATATAGAACTAAGAATGGCCAGTATGCTCTCAGAGTAGGTGCATAAAGGTAGAAGGTGGAGACTCAATGTAATGGTGGAAGAAAGGCCTTTATAAAAGGAAGTAGGGATTCAAGTCTCATAAAGAGCTTCCAAAAATTATGGTACTTATAGCTTTCATCTCTCATTGCCCCTATCGTAAGCATCTTTAAGGTGATTAAGGTTAAAGTGACACAACTAAGAGGATATGATTGACAAGTTATAAAACAAAATCTCATGCCCCTTACTTATGAAGACCGAACCTCATGCTACTCAACTTTAGTCACGAGTAAGCTCTTGTCATTGTAAGTACATGTGTATCATAAAGAACCGCCAATGGGGTACGCCTTGAACATGATACATGAGCTATCCCATAACCAAAATGACAAGGCAAGGAGACAATGAGCATCTCAGCGATATTTTTATTTGCTATTTGCATAGGTTTTTATTGAGGATGCTTCATAGAGTGCTCATTATGGTGATGATGCAAGTTTCACCATGATTAGACATGGCTTAGGCTAGCGGCTCAGGCATTTCTCTAACACACATACAAACTCCATGATCTTACAAGTTCCACTTTTATTTCACACCGCCGAGATCCATAAGCAAAAGAACATGATATCAACGGGGTACAAAGTAGAACTGCAATGTTGAAAGAGTTCCCCATGATACATGGTTCTGCTAACTTAAACTTATAAAGAGCAAGCATATACGCAACAAAGAAGGACCCCATGGTTCAAGTTTATTATATGCAAAAAAGTCAAGTGTGCCCTCAAGCTCGTGAGAGTTTTAATCACTAGTTTTATCATAACAAGTTTAATTTGGAAGATAAACAAAAGCATGAATATACTCTGAATAGCATATGCTAGTAGGTAGGTATGGTGGACTCTTTGGAATAACTTGTTTTAGGGAGTTGGATGCATGAGTGGAACTCATACTTGGTTGTGGAGGCTAGCAAAAGACTGGGAGCGACAAACTAAGAGAGCAATAATGGCCATAATCATGCAAAGCGATAAAACATCATTGATCAAAGCATAAAGTGATACTACAAGTTGAAAAAAAAAGTATCATAAAGGCTATGGTGACTTGAGATAGTCATAACATGGTGTGAGCATGTGCCAAGTCAACCCAAATAAAGCATCAAATGAGAATACCACTATACTATGCTTTAATATGCTAAAACAACGCATGATTCATCCAAGGCACATTAAGCAATCTCAATTGTTTATAACAAGTCATGCTACAGCAAAGAATGCTAAGCATAAAGCCAAAACAATATCAAGCATGGCATGACAAAGCATAGGCCACAGTCAAAAACAAGCTCTTTTTACCACATAAGCATGAACTTTCCTACTCTTTTCCAAACCAAACCAAACTATTTGCAAACCAATGTATGAAAGAGGGGGTCCAACCAATTTATTCAGAAAACTAAGAAAACCAAAGCAAACGAAAAACCAAAACGAAAACAAAAAAGAAGACGCTCCAAGAACAACACAACTGTGCATGAAACAATAAAAATGAAGTGTTTGGAAGAAACCTAGGATTTTTATTAATGAAGAGGGGGATGCCTTGGGCATCCCCAAGCTTTGAAGCTTTTACTTCTTGGATATTTCTTGGGGTGACACGCGTGGCATCCCCAAGCTTGAGCTTTAGTCCATCCTTCGTCTCATTACTCATTCCTTCCATACACCAGAAATTTTTCCTTCATATAAAACTTCACACAATCTTTATTAGCAACATTAGTGCACTCAAGATAAATAAGTCTTAAGGTTCAGTTCTAACACCAAATAAACTTCCATTAGAACACTAGATACTGTAGCACTTCCCTCAAAAATCTCAATTCCCCAAAAGAACTCAAAAAGGAACCAACAAGAAGCAAATGCAGAAAATGGCAGAGATCTGTCAAAACAGACCAGCAGGTAAAGACGAATTTGTTCGAATACCTTCTGTTGCTCAAATCAAAAAGTTTTGAACTAACGAAAGTTAGATAACAACCTGGGGCCGAAGCACAAAAATTCACGCTTCAAAAAGACGTTCAGAGATTTTACACGAATTTTTACGGTTAAGCACACAAATCTGTTTCGGGACAGCAACTTTCCCAATCATTACTTCTCTCTCATTAGAGGTTACTCTTGGCACAAAAAGCAAATAAAAAGGATAAGGAGCGGTTATTACTGAATTAATAACTTCCAAGACTCATCTAAAACTTTTGGGTTATCTCCCAATAAGTACTTTTCTTTAACGCCTTTAAGTTAGGCATAAGAAGCAACACAGAGGATCAAGTGTTCTCAAATGAAGAAGCATTAAGACCAAATTTTGTTTTCATAGGAGAAGTAAAAGAAATATTCTCTCTCTTCTTGGGGAAGTGTTCTATACCTTTCTTGAGTGGGATTTGATATTTAATGGTGCCTTCTTTCATATCAATAATGGCACCAACAGTTCTAAGAAAAGGTCTTCCCAAAGTAATAGGACAAGAAGCATTGCATTCAACATCCAAAACATAGAAATCAACGGGGACATAGGCATTGTTAACCATAATAAGAACATCATTAAGACTCCCCATGAGTTTATTTTTAGCATTATCATCAAGTGGGACATTCAAATAACAATCTTCAAGTGGAGGCAAATCAAACATATCATAAATCCTTCTAGGCATAATAGAAACACTACTATGAAGATCACATAAAGCTTTGAAATCAAAGTCATTCACTTTCATATTAATGATGGGTTCCCAACCATCTTCTTGTTTTATTGGAATAGAAGCTTTATGTTTCATCTTTTCTTCTTTAATCTTTATGAGAGCATCAGTAATGTGTTTTGTAAAGGCCACGTTCATAGAACTAGCATTAGGACTTTTAGCAAGATTTTGTAGGAACTTAATAACTTCAGAGATATTGCAACCATCAAGATCAAAATCAAATTTATCATCTAGAGTAGTAGAACTATTACTAGCCTCAACACTAGTGGTGGTAATAGTAGAAACACTAATGTTTCTAGCAATTTCATCTTCTATTTCCCACTTAGCATGTAATTCAGCTAATAGTCTAACATTTTCATCAATTCTTACTTGTATAGCATTAGTAGCTGCAAAGGGATTATCATTAGTTTCAGGTTTAGCAGCCATTTTATTCAAAGAAGATTGAGCTTCAGCCAGAGATGCTATATTTCTTTCAGCATTAGAGAGTTTTTCCTCAATAGTTCTATTGAAAGCAGTTTGCTTACTAATAAAGTCTTTAAGCATAACTTCAAGTTCAGAGGGAGCACTCCAATTGTTGTAGGAACTTCCATAAGAATTACCATTGTTGGGAGGATATGGCTTATAATTGTTGTTACCAAAATTATTCCTATAAGCATTATTGCCAAAATTGTTATTTCTTATGAAGTTCACATCAACTTGCTCTTCTTGAGCAACCAAAGAAGCCAAAGGAACATTATTTGGATCAATATGGGCTTTCCCATTCACAAGCATAGACATAATAATATCAATCTTATCACTCAAGGAGAAAGTTTCCTCAACAGAATTTACCTTCCTACCTTGTGGAGCTCTCTCGGTATGCCATTCAGAATAATTAACCATCATATTGTCCAGAAGTTTTGTTGCAGCACCCAAAGTGGTGGTCATAAAGGTACCTCCAGCAGCAGAATCTAATAGGTTCCTTGAAGATTAGTTCAATCTTGCATAAAAAGTTTGGATGATCATCCAAGCAGTCAGTCCATGAGTGGGACAATTCTTTACCAAAGATTTCATTCTTTGCCAAGCTTGAGCAACATGTTCATTATCAAATTGTTTAAACTTCATTATTTCACTTATCATAGATATGATCTTAGTAGGAGGATAGTATTTTCCAATGAAAGCATCTTTGCATTTAGTCCAAGAATCAATACTATTCCTAGTTAAGGAATTCAACCATTCTTTAGCCTTGCCTCTCAAAGAGAAAGGAAACAATTTCAGCTTAATAATATGACCATCTACATCCCTATGCTTTTGCATCTCACAAAGTTAACAAAGTTATTTAGATGGCAGCAGCATCTTCATTACCAATACCAGAAAATTGTTCTCTCATAACAAGATTGAGTAAAGCAGGTTTTATCTCAAAGAAAGTATCTTCAGGCACAGGTGGAGCAATAGGTGTGCTCATAAAATCATTGTTGTTGGTGCTAGTGAAGTCACACAACTTAGTGTTTTCAAGAGTAGTCATTTTTTTGTGTTTAAAATAAGAAAGCAAACTAGTAAAACTAATTTTTTGTGTGTTTTTGATAACAAAACAAGCAAACTAAGCAAAAGAAACTAAGCAAAACAAAAATAACAAAGTAAAGAGATTGGTTATGAGGGACTCACTACTAGGAAACAACCTATAGATAGACAAGATATTCAGTGGCACATATGCGAAACCATGCGCCACAAATAAATATCAGTGGTGCACTAGAAAATATGCGCCAGAGAAACCTGGAAGTTCTATGGAAGATTCTCCACAATATACGCCATAGAAGATTGGTGGGACCCGCCAGCTTGGGTGGGTTGATCCATGTTTTGTGGCGCATAGCGAGATATGCGCCACAGAAGTTGCTTCTTATGTGGCGCATATCTTATTATGCGCCACAAAACATGGAGGGGGGCCCCACCACGGAATCTAATTCACCCAAGTTCTGTGGCGCATGTTCTGATATGCGCCACAGATGTGTTTCACTTCTGTGGCGCATATCCCAACATGCGCCACAGAACTTAGAGGAAGGGGGTGTGACACTAGCAGGTGGGCCCTCGGAACACGTGACACTGACATGCGGAAGCAGGAGCACACGGTATTGCCGGTCTGTCCAGAGCAAGTGGACTTTGCAACGTGACAACATCAAGCTGATTGGACCAATATAATAACTTGTCGAATTATTAAGGAGTACTGAAAACTACAACTGGGGTACATTCGCACAACACGTGTGCTCTTAGCACCTGAGAAGCATCGCTTAACTCTAACAGTAACGACAGCACAAGTACTACATTTCCCTGTCGGTCTTGTCGATACAAATGTAGAAATGCATCTGCCTGTTCGGTCCAGCACCGACAAGGTACTGAGATGGCACGCATAGGGTCGACCTTAGGTGCACATACTCCACCTCCCACGGCGTCGGGTAGCTCGGCGCCTCGGCTAGCACCAGAATGCTATCCGACGACGACGGCTGGGCGTTCTCCCACATGCACATCATGTATACGGGCCAAGCACACGTGACCGACCTGACGCATACGGCACCCATGACGGTGGGCCCAGCTTTGGTTCCCAGAACACCGGCGGTGATGGTCAGGACGAAAACAGAGCCGTCCCCCCTGGAAAATTAGCAGGTGGCGTGCCGAGGCAGTGAACGGCACCTGCTCTTGGAGAAGTTGGGCTTGCCCGTACGAGATCCTAATCACTTCGATCAAGTGCCCCTCTGCAAGGTGGACGACGAGCTCTGCCGACGGGCCGGTGTAGTTGCAGCCCGGCTCCGTGCAGGAGCACGCGCCATGCGGGCACACGGGCTTGTGGAGCGGGAGCTCGTGGTAGGAGTAACGGCGAAAGCATCCTGGGTGGGAACACACGAGCGGGAACGCCGCTGCGAAGTTGCGCGCGAGGATCTCCAGATTCTTGGGCTGCAACATCTGCCACATCTCAATTTGGTCGAGAAATCGAAAAAAGATTAGCAGTTAGATTGGCGAATAGCAGGAATATGTAGGATAAGTTCAAAAGCTTGTAAAATGATTTCTTAGCATGAAGGTAGTGACCGGAGAATTGGCGGATGTCGTCGGCTTGTGGCTATGGCAGGATGGAAGTGAAGTGGGGAAAGTGGCTTCGAGAGGAAGGAAGAGAAGTACGGGGAGGAAGAGAAGTAACGGGGACATGACACTAGGATATGGCCCACTGAACTCGTGAGTCGTAACACTCGCAACATGCCAGTTTGTCCAGAGCGTGGACAATCATGCTGCATAATAGCCTACTCGAGGATCTCTCTCGCGAAGACCATCCCAATCGTCCAAGCGCCCCAATCGAATGGTATGTAACAATCGTCAAGCAGAACAACTGTGTTCTGGCGTGCCTTCTAGAAGACTCGGTCTAACGGTGGATCCATTGGGGGGCAGTGCTAGTTTTAGTATAGAACAAACATGCAATGACTCAAATGGATCCATGTGGTTTGTTGAAAGAACACAGATGCAATGACACTGCTTGATCCATGCGTGGTTTGTGGAAAGAACATACATGCAATGACTCTAGTGCTAGTTTTAGTATAAGAACACACATGCAATGACTCTAATGGATCCATATGTGGTTTTAGTATAAGAACAAACGTGCAATGACTCTAGTGGGTGCACATGTGGTTTGTGAAAAGAACACACATGCAATGACCACTAGTTGATCCATAAGTGGTTTGTGGAAAAGAACACACATGCAATGAACACTAGTTGATCCATAAGTGGTTTGTGGAAAGAACACACATGTAGTGACCACTCCTGGATCCATATGTTGTTTGTGAAAAGAACACACATGCAATGAACAATGCTTGATCCATGTGTGGTTTGTGGAGAGAACACACATGCAATTACTCTAGTGCTAGTTTTAGTATAAGAACACACATGCAATGACTCTAATGGATCCATATGTGGTTTGTGAAAAGAACACACATGCAATGAGTATAGTGCTGGTTTTAGTATAAGAACACACATGCAATGACTCTAGTGGGTCCACATGTGGTTTGTGAAAAGAACGCACATGCAATGAACACTGGTGGGTCCATAAGTGGTTTCTGGAAAGAACACACATGCAATGACCACTGGTTGATCCATAGGTGGTTTGTGGAAAAGAACACACATGCAATGAACAATGGTTGATCCATATGTAGTTTGTGGAAAGAACACACATCCAGTGACCACTGGTGGATCCATATGTTGTTTGTGAAAAGAACACACATGCAATGAACACTGGTGGATCCAGAAGTGGTTTGTGGAAAAAAACACACATGCAATGACTCTAGTGCTAGTTTAGTATAAGAACACACATGCAATGACTCTAATGGATCCATATGTAGTTTGTGAAAAGAACACACATGCAATGAACACTGGTTGATTCATGTGTGGTTTCTCGAAAGAACACACATGCAATGACAGAGGTGGATCCATGTCTGGTTTGTGAAAAGAACACACATGCAATGACTCTAGTGCTGGTTTTAGTATAAGAACACACATGCAATAACTCTAGTGGGTCCACATGTGCTTTGTGAAAAGAACACACATGCAATGACCACTAGTTAATCCATATGTGGTTTGTGGAAAAGAACACACATGCAATGACCACTAGTTGATCCATAAGTGGTTTGTGGAAAAGAACACACATGCAATGAACACTGGTTGATCCATAAGTGGTTTGTGGAAAGAACACACATGTAGTGACCACTCCTGGATCCATATGTTGTTTGTGAAAAGAACACACATGCAATGAACAATGCTTGATCCATGTGTGGTTTGTGGAGAGAACACACATGCAATTACTCTAGTGCTAGTTTTAGTATAAGAACACACATGCAATGACTCTAATGGATCCATATGTGGTTTGTGAAAAGAACACACATGCAATGAGTATAGTGCTAGTTTTAGTATAAGAACACACATGCAATGACTCTAGTGGGTCCACATGTGGTTTGTGAAAAGAACACACATGCAATAAACACTGGTGGGTCCATAAGTGGTTTGTGGAAAGAACACACATGCAATGACCACTGGTTGATCCATAAGTGGTTTGTGGAAAAGAACACACATGCAAAGAACACTGGTTTATCCATATGTAGTTTGTGGAATGAACACACATGCAGTGACCACTGGTGGATCCATAGGTTGTTTGTGAAAAGAACACACATGCAATGAACACTGGCGGATCCAGAAGTGGTTTGTGGAAAAAACACACATGCAATGACTCTAGTGCTAGTTTAGTATAAGAACACACATGCAATGACTCTAATGGATCCATATGTGGTTTGTGAAAAGAACACACATGCAATGAACACTGGTTGATTCATGTGTGGTTTCTCGAAAGAACACACATGCCATGATAGAGGTGGATCCATGTGTGGTTTGTGAAAAGAACACACATGCAATGACTCTAGTGCTAGTTTTAGTATAAGAACACACATGCAATAACTCTAGTGGGTCCACATGTGCTTTGTGAAAAGAACACACATGCAATGACCACTAGTTAATCCATATGTGGTTTGTGGAAAAGAACACACATGCAATGAACACTGGTGGATCCAAAAGTGGTTTGTGGAAAGAACACACATGCAATGACCACTGGTTAATCCATAAGTGGTTTGTGGAAAAGAACACACATGCAATGAACACTAGTTGATCCATAAGTGGTTTGTGGAAAGAACACACATGTAGTGACCACTGGTGGATCCATATGTTGTTTGTGAAAAGAACACACATGCAATGAACAATTCTTGATCCATGTGTGGTTTGTGGAAAGAACACACATGCAATTACTCTAGTGCTAGTTTTAGTATAAGAACACACATGCAATGACTCTAATGGATCCATATGTGGTTTGTGAAAAGAACACACATGCAATGAGTATAGTGCTGGTTTTAGTATAAGAACACACATGCAATGACTCTAGTGGGTCCACATGTGGTTTGTGAAAAGAACACACATGCAATGACCACTGGTTGATCCATATGTGGTTTGTGGAAAAGAACACACATGCAATGAACACTAGTGGATCCATAAGTCGTTGTGGAAAGAACACACATGCAATGAGCACTGGTTGATCCATAAGTGGTTTGTAGAAAAAGAATACACATGCAATGACCACTGGTTGATCGATATGTGGTTTGTGGAAAGAACACACATGCAATGACCACTGGTTGATCCATGTGTGGTTTGTGAAAAGAACACACATAGAATGACTCTATAGCTAGTTTTAGTATAAGAACACACATGCAATGACTCTAGTGGGTCCACATGTATTTGTGAAAAGAACACACATGTAATGCCACTAGTTGATCCATAAGTGGTTTGTGGAAAGAACACACATGCAATGACCCCTGGTTGATCCATAAGTGGTTTGTGGAAAAGAACACACATGCAATGACTCTGGTTAGTCCATATGTGG